>OY755236.1:46545866-46826918 GCA_963576725.1 Azorinus chamasolen
TATCAATGTCAAACAGTTTGTATCCTGTGTCTTCTCTGGATCAAAACTGTTTGTAAAGGTTACCCCTGAATCGTCTGTGGCGAGGAAAAAGTCAACTCTTTCGGCGTTAATTTCTAATTGTCATCTGAAGCCAAATTTCGCGTAAAATTTCGGTAAAATAAAGAATTGAGATAAATAAATTCAAACGTGAAAAGAATAAATCGCAAACACAATACTAGAGGTTGTTATAAACAGAGAGGTCCCTTAAAAACGACACAGTCTAGCCTGGGGCAGCACTGATATCCGTGATACATTATAGCAACGTCGGCAGTGATATAGATATACATGTATATGGATTTCGTTGGCAATGACAGCACAAACAACCAATGCTTCGTTCATACAGTAAAACCTCTCTATAACGACCACTAAAGTGTGTTAATTAGTTGGTATTTAGAGCAGGTAGCTGCTTAAAGCAAGGTGAAAGTAAAACAGAATGCTCATATAATAGGAGCGTTCCGTTTTACTTTCATCTTGCTTTAAGCAGCCACCTGTCTTTTAACACAAAATAATTGATGTAATTTAGTGGTCGTTATAGAGAGGTTTTACTGTACTAACCATGTCGACACAGACCAATCACCACAGTAAATATATGTGTACAGTAAAAACCCTCAACACCGGAATTCTAGTAGAGAAGAATTGGGGTACTTTTAGGAGGGTGTCTGATTAGTGCTCGGTGAAAATCAAGCAGAAAGCTCCTAGTGGAGCTTTTTGCATGATTTTCACCCTACATTAAGCTGCTACCTATATCCAAGACCGTAATTCATACTAAATTGAACGTCCGGTTCAGAGACGTTTTACTGTATAACGTCTAGTCTGATTCTGCACTGTTTGCCACCCATATAAGCATATTGCATTTTGCTGAGTCGCACACAATGTAGAACCTTGTTTTTAAATCGCGATTGAAACGCGATTGCTAATCTGTGTCCGTAGTGTTTGTATTTACCTCACTCTAGTCTATTAACCTTTCCTCCATAAAAACGCCTTTCTACGCCTCTGTAAAAATCACCAGTTGAAGCCATTGTGATAAATAGAGCATTTGCTGCTATAAGAGCAAATGTTCTATTTATCACAATGGTTTCAAATTACAAAATTCTAAAAGTTTCCTTTTCTCTAGTTAATGCCCCTTTTCAGTAGATTTATTAAAAAGTGGTTGGATCTAAAAATAGCCTATGAGGTAATGGGTTAAATCCTCTGGATCTTGCTGTAGCTTAACATTCAGACTTTGTATAGCAGAAAACCTTGCAAAACCACGCCGCACAATGAACTTGCATATGTTTCAATAGACAAATGCCAGACATAAATAAATGTGTCAATACAAATAGAGAAACGTAATACAACGAAAGAGAAAATATAACAAAAGAAACGGAGGACTTTAAATGAAATAAAATACAAACCATTGCTTTACCTCTTCGCCAAGCAAATCTTCCTTCGGTAATCAGAGCTCGTATGAGACACTAGACGTACTTGTAATCTATTCAAGCACACGAGTAGCATCTTGTAAGATGTAGATATGAACAGTAAAACCTCTATAACCGAACGTTAAGTTTGGTATAAGTATTGGTCTTGGAGACAGGTGGCAACTTAATGCGGACTGAAAGTCATGCAGAAAGCTCCGCTAGAAGCTTTCTGCATGACTTTCAGCCCGCATTAAGCTGTCACCTGCCTAAAATTATCTATATTCTTCCCTACTAGAATTCCGGTCAAGAGGATTTTTACTGTATATATCAAGGTTGCAAAGTCACCTTTAGTGACCGCTAGTATAATGAATATACATGTATACATGTATTATCAATGTACATATCAATTCAAGTCGGAGTCTGCAGGACGAGCTTAAATCTTTACCTCGTGGATATTCATGTAAGAAATACTGACACCATGCATATCTATAAACTGACTGTTAACAAGGGTCTTTGAAATATGCAGAAACGGTACAGTAAAACCTCTCTATAACGGCCACTAAATTGTGTTAATTAGTTGGTATTTAGAGCAGGTGGTTGCTTAAAGCTATGTGTTTTAAGGGAAGGAGTCACCTGCCTTTAACACAACATATTTGATGTAATTTAGTGGCCGTTATAGAGAGGTTTTACAGTAGTTCTAAGCAGATGTGTACAACTTCATAAGCAAACAGAGCAGACACTTATCAGACGGCTCCTATATGAGCCACCAGATCTGGGTGTTCTCTGTTTGCAAAGGCATTGTAATTAGTTTCTATCAGGCAAATGTTTAAAACACATTGTTCAAGTTAACAATTTAGGGGTAAAACTCATATTGCAAAAGAATCTCATCATATGAACACTTGTCTTCGGTAATTTAGCGAACTGTCTTTGAAGCAGAGTCTGGGTCCATGCTTATAAAACTTTTTAGTTGAGTCTGAGTTCGTTCTCAAGCTTTTGATTTGTCAGATTTGAGTTCTCAAGCTTTTGATTGGTCAGATTTGAGCCAAAGGCTCAAATCTGACCAATCAAAAACTTGAGAACGAACTCTGATTGGCACTCATCGGCATAGACAATACGTAATTACAAAATAATTACAAATTAATATTATTACCAACCATGGCAAATAGTGTACACCATAACCAGTCGCTTCGTTTATGACGCGCCATTGAACGAGGCTACTTGTCAGGATCTACACTGCTTGCAAATCACCCAAAATTACGAATGCTTCATACATTTATGAATATTAATGGAGTAGAGGTTTAAGCTGAATCAAATGCAGACTCGCTGTAACACAGTACATAAAAGCGAACTACAATACCAGGGGTCCCGGGTTCGATCGCCCGCCGGACCAAGTCCTTCGGACAAGACTATAAACCGAGGTCCAATGTATCAGTGCTTTACACTGGGCATCTAAAAGAACCAGAGAAACTCAGTCGATAATAAGAGCAGGGCATCGTGCCCGGGTTTCTCTGTATCCTCTCCCCTCTCTCTTGGGCGTCCAATTAGCCCATAGTGAGCATAAACGGACGCTAATCAACACAAACAAACATAAAAGCGAAAAACAACAAACTTGACTGTGAAACCATTGTGATAAATAGAGCATTTGCTCATATGAAGCAAATGCTCTATTTATCACAATGATTTCAAAACATTGGCTCTTTTCAGAAGCGTCAAAAAGCGTCAATATGCGGGAATGGGTAAAAAATTAAAATACATATAGGACTTATTCTGCAATTTATCATTGACTGAAATTACAAGCGTTAATACATGCATAGCATTCTAATATTCATGATGTCATTATTTCTTACACGAATATTCATTAACTAAAGATTTAACTCTTTGGGCGCCAAATTTAAAAATGTCGTCTGCAATAATAAGTTCATATTAAATATAATTATAAACTAAATGATAAAGGTAAATTAGTAAAATATTTGTTTTTTTAAAAACCTGTATGCTTGGACTAAAATAATACAGAAAACAGTGAAGTCCCAGGTCAGATGCCGCCTTGAAAAGATGGCATCTGGCCTGGGACTGCTCTGTTTTCAATGGTTCAAACAGGCGACATTGGCGCCGAAAGGTTTAAGTGGTGTGTGATAACGTCTAAATAAACTGAAGGTTAGATACAGGTTGTGTCCCCATCCATATCTTAATCCTTTATGAGCGGGGACCAAGTATTTAAGGCCCTTTCAAGCAGCGCAGACCCAGATCAAATGGCTGATGAGGAAACCCTTTGACAAGGGTCTGCACTTTATGACATACACATCATTTCTTTCAGCGGTAAATTTTAATACCACTTTTTGTTTAACTGATATTCAGAAAAGGCGCAGCGACTTTTAATTATTCTGCAGATTAAGGGTTACGTATCAATGTGTAATAACTCTTACATTATGTTTCCTAAGCGTTAGATCTGGTGCAGTTGTGACTACCCCCGATTCGATCAAGGTTTGGAGAAACTATTGACCAAGTGTCAGTCAGTTCGGATCCTGATCAGACGCGGAGTTACCCGGAGTCTCATCCGCATCTAAGCTGTTTGTAAATGCGAATAATTAGGTCACGATTAGTGGAATCATAATAGGCCACGGCCACGATCTGCAATAACAACGATCAACAACAGTAAACGCACGATTTAACACTGTATCTGATCGTGCATTTGCAAACAGAACAGATCTAGATCAGACGACCCCTGTCTGTTCATGACATTGTAAATAGAGTAGACACAGATTAAATGGTTCCTCTAGGAGCCGTGTGATCAGGATGCTTATGACAATATATAGATCTTGATCTACAGTTTCTGCCATTGTTTTTCATAATACCGTTATTAAAAGTGAAAAAATAGCTACTTAATAGTCATACAGTAAAACCTCTCTTAACCGAAATTCTAGTAGAGAGGAATTTAGATACTTTAGACAGGTGACTGCTTAATGCAGGGTGAAAGTCATGCAGAAAGCTCCTAGAGGAGCTTTCTGCATGACTTCCACCATTCATTAAGCTGTCACCTGTCTCCAAGACCGATATTTATACTAAATTTAACGTCCGGTTAAGAGAGGTTTTACTGTACACCTGGTAAAGTGTTCAACCTGTTTTATATTCCTTCTTCGTTAGTATTTGGTAAATAAAACTGCAGAACAGTCCATAAAAGTATAACTACAGTTGAACTTCGATATCTCGAACATCAAGGGACTATACACATTACTTCGAGATAACAGATGTTCGAACGTCATTATCACACTTTACTCTATAAATACGCCTTTCTGCACCTTTACAAACAAAGAAGACCCAGTTCCTTTTGGAGCCGTCTGATCAAGGTCTACTCTGTTTGCTTATTATATAATATAGATGCGATTCTATAGTTCCTGACCAAAAATTCCAGTGTTCATGTGCTATTATAACAATTAACCCTTCGCTTGCTATTCGCGTCAATATACCTACCTGTAAATAGTGAAGACCCAGATGAGACAGCTCCTGCAGGAGCTGTCTTATCAGGGTCTGCACTATTTACAAGTTGATTGTGCAACCAATGCACTCCAGAGCAGTGATTGCACAGCGATATAATTGTACACAGTGAAGATATATGTAATTATACAACAGGGTATGGGTAAAGAAGGAGAAATGTGTTTTGAAATTCAGCAAGAGAAGGGTTAATCATTCGCTGATCATGTCTTGCCTCTACTCATTAGAATCGCATTGAATTGCTTTGGAGTACCAACATCTTATCTGCAATTACTAAACGCCATCTTTTTCGTAGATTTACTGTATGCAGAGGACAGAGAAGCAATGGACAATATACAACAACAAACGTATAACAATGTAACTGGTAGTCAGCGTGAACAATTAGGTTTTACATATCCAGCGCTTGCTTGATGCAGAACGAAATATGAATTATTCGATTCTAGATCTAGAACTGCATCGCTTGTACAAGTTTTGCAAGCAGTTACTTTATATGGAGACTGGACACTGAGACTGGACATTGAGACTGGACATTGAGATTTCGTTCTTTTGAGACGACATTAGAGCCTAACGAAACAAATAAAAAGTACAAGACAGAAAGTACAAGCATATACATAAAGGAGTCAAATTGCAGTGTTCTTAACGATTTCGAATGTATGCCCATATTTTTCAAAGGAGACATCAACAGATTGATTATAATACTCACATCATCGGCATCTTTGTTAAGAGGGGCGCTGTTTAGGGCCATAGCATCTTCTTGTGCCAATATTCGTCAAAAGTCTCAAGTCAAAGGTCATAGCTCATAAGTCCGAAGTCAGAAGTTAGTAGTACCCTCCTGGGCTTCCATACTATTTCCGTGCCACATTCGCTGTATTTAAGCTGTCGCTACAGGCTTTTGAGTGGCCAGTATAGTTAGTGAATATACATGAAAGAAATAATGACAACAGGAATATTAATTAGACGATTGTTTTCTAAAAACAATAGAGTTTTTTTATCATGACAGAAACTATGTCAAAATTATTTCATAAGCAAACAGCAGATCGTGGTCAAACGGCACCTACTTGAGTCGTTTGAACTGAGTCTACTCTGTTTGCAAAGGTGTCAAAATGCATATCTATTGAGTAAAGAGTTATACACCTCGAAAGGTCCGAAGTATGTGGTAATATTTCGAATGACACATAACCATTCTGATTGTTTTGTACATTGGTACATGTATCAGTAACATTCTCATGTTAAAACATTCATTGACTGTCTTGACAATGAACGAACCCGTGACAATTCGGGTTCGTTTGTTGATTGTCATCCTTTTATGCTAAGACATGTAAATGGGCTAGCCATGTTTCGGACAATTTGGGAAGACAAAAAGTGTTTAGCTTCAGTCTAAGTTCATTCTCAAGCCTCTAATTTGTCAGATACTTGAGAATTAACTCAGACTAATTATAGTAGGATCCAAAGTTATAATACTCCCAAGTCTGAGTCTGAGATCATTCTCAAGTATCTTATTGGACAGATTTTCAACAAGCTCAAATCTGGCAATATCATCATCGTGAAAATTAACCCAGACTCAAACTCAGACGTTTTTTCATGCATTCATCGACCGAAAATACAAAAAGAATTCAAATTTAATGAGTTTGTTTCCATTTTTACCACTGTCAAAAGGGAACAAAGCATTATGTTGAAGAATATAGTAGAATAACTCTTTTGGCGCCAAATTCAAAAGTGTCGTCTGCAATAATAATTTCCTATTAAATATAATTCTAAACTAAATAATAAAGATATATTAGTAAAACATTTGTTTTTAAAAACATGTATGCTTGGACTAAAATAATACAGAAAACAGTGAAGTCCCAGGTCAGATGCCGCCTTGAAAAGGCGGCATCTGACGTTGGACTGCACTGTTTTCAATGGCGCCAACAGACGACATTGGCACCGAAAGAGATAACCCCTTTGTATAGAGACCACTTTATAAATCATGATGGAGGTCTTACAGACTATGTATTTGCTTAAACCATACCCTCATATTGTCGCCCTTTGGCACCTCTGTAAAAGTCACTATCAGAAACCATTGTGATAAATGGAGCATTTGATCCATAGGAGCAATGCTCTATTTATCACAATGGTTTCTACACTACACAATTAAAAAAAATAATTCTCTAGTGAATGCTCCTTCCGGTAGATTTATTCGAAGAGGTAGAATCTAAAAATAGCTAATGAATGATTGGGTTGACGGAGATCAACAGTTTTTGTATAATGTTTGCCCTTTATTTAACCCGTATACCGCTATCCACGATCTCACTCGCATTTACAAATAGCTGGGAGACATGTAACACCGAGATGTAACACCGAGTAACACCGAGTAACACCGCATATAAACATCTGGGTATACACAGTTTGTAAAGGACATTAGTGACTCGCGTCCCACACTGTAAGGATTAACTTATAAATACGTTTTGAAAACGAATCGACATCAAAGTATTGCCCTGAGTAAACAACATATTGAGCGCTGGCCTCATGTACTGTATACTATCTGCGCATTCGTAACTACTCGTCGCATTCCGTCAGCGTTCGTAAAAATAGCTGAGGTGTTCCGACTGAGTTTCTGTGTACTATATACACGATCGGAAAATTATGCACACGTTTGCTTTATGCAATTACGGTCAATTTAAACCGATATGTGAAGACAGATTAAACACGGGATTAGAGATATCGCATACCAGTGATGTATATTACTCAGGGAGCCAATTGGGTCTACCGTGCACCCCCAGACTTTTTTTCACAGCCAGTTTTTGTCCTAAACCTATAAAACTGGTATCAAATCGGATATAGGACATTGTGCTTTTATTTCAAGGTTGGTTTTTTAAATTACCTTATTTGCATACTCATTAGTACTTGGCTTTCAACAGTTACCATGGAAGCAGTGCATGATCATTTTGGTAACATTTTTAGACATAAAATTTATTTATTCATCACCAAAAGGTACATTTATTATTGCAGGCTATATTTGGAGCATGGTGTAATGTTCATCTCGGCATGTTATTTTCAATATTGTTTCTCTTTGTTTTATTATCACTAATTAATATTCATGAGGATGCAAATAAGGTAATTTGCATAAAGTAAACCAAACATTAAGGTTCATACATCAACTACCGGGTATATGTTTATATCATTTATAATTATCGCCAAAGTAGGCCGAAATATCTTTGTATGCTGCAGGTATTTAAATACATGTACTCTGTAATATGAACAATGGTTACTATGGACACAGTTAAAAAGTTACTTAGAGTTAAATGTTTGGTCCTAAAATTTGATATTTTGTTTTCTGAGGATTTTGTCATCATGTTAAACTGCATTTGAAGCTGTTTTCTGATATCTGTAGGATAAAAAGTGAATAGTTTACATTATTTACGTCATTTCTATATTGGTTTTACTATTTTACTGTTCTCATTAATATTCATGAGTATGCAAATAAGATAATTTAAAAAACCAGCTTGAAATAAAAGCACAATGTCCTATCTCAAATTTGGTACCAGTTTTATAGGTTTAGGACAAAAACTGGCTGTGATATGGACGATTAAGCAGGTACGGGCCATCATTACGAAAACTGGGGTGTTGCCATGGAAACGATGAAAACGGTACTTAAAGTTAATGCTGTGATCTCAAATTGGATATTTTGTTTCCTGGGGTTTTTGTCATCATGTTAAACTGCTTTTGAAGTTATTTTCTGATATTTGTAGGATAAAAAATGAAAGGTTTGCGTTATTTCTATATTTTTTTTTACTATTTTAATGTTCTCATTAATATTCATGAGTATGCAAATACGGTAATTTAAAAAAAACCAATGTGGAAATAAAAACACAATGTCTTATCTTCTATTTGGTACCGGTTCTATAGTTTTAGGACAAAAACTGGCTGTGATGTGGGCGAATTTCTAGGTATGGGTCATCATTACGAAAACTTGGGAGGTTGACATGGAAACAGTTAAAATACACATAGCCTAAAATAATTTTAACTTGAGTACATTCGCGGTTCTGATTCAGGTCACTTTTCTGAACATTTTGGTACCCATGAAAAAAAGTCTAGGTGGGGTGCACGGTAGACCCCATTGGCTCCCTGAGTATATATATATATATACATGACATGAATAGATAGCGGGTGTTTGCTGATACTGGATGCACCTGACCTGAATAGTCCGAGGTTACTCGTATCCATTCAGAGGCAGCACCGAGCATGGCGTCCACAACCGAAATTCCAAAGACGATGAAGGCTTTAATGAAGAAAACTGAGTCGGAGTCGTATGAATATACGGAAGTACCAGTACCGGAGCCTAAAGATGACGAGGTGCTTATCAAGGTGGACACCGTGTCTATCTGTGGCTCAGACATCGCCCTCTACAAATGGAACAGTGTTGCACGTATAATTGCTACAGTCCCATTCATACCTGGTCACGAGTGTGCCGGAACTGTGGTGAAATGCGGCCCGAACGCGACCCTGGAAGTTGGAACCAAGGTTGGAGTGGAGAACCACTATTACTGCGGGAACTGTTACCAGTGCAAGAATGACATGCGTGAAATATGTACCAACATGGGCCAATATGGACATGGGAGACAAACGATGCACGGGGGTTGCTCCGAATACTCCATTGTGTCTCAGAAATACTTATACAAGATAACTAAAGATCTAAGTAAGTAGATATTTGCTTTGCATTATTTTCATCAAATCAAGCCAATGACTCAACTTTATTATAAACTTCATGTATGTATTACTATTGATTCTACATGTATGACCTTAACTTGAAAATATATTTCGAAGATACTAATGTGATAATATTTTCCAGAAGTATTTTTCTATTAACCGTATTATTGAGTTCCATGTCGTATGGCGTTCTGTTTAATTTTCTTTCTTAGGTTCCGAGGAAATAGCCATGCTGGAGCCTCTAGGTGTTGCTCATAACGGCATTGAAAGGCTCAATGTCAAGGACGAAGACGTTGTTGTTATTGGATGTGGCGCTGTTGGATTACTTGCTCAGAGTTTGGCAAAAGCAATGGGCGCTAAAAGGTTTGATCACAATGTCTCAACAATTATCTTTTAACAAGTCTAATTTCAGTGTTGATGTATACTGTAATGCAGGACCGACTTCTGAATTGAGCGACAGCATGCTTTCAATGTATATTTAACAAAAGGACGCGGTGACGAGACCAAAATACACTACAACACAAATATATATTACCTGACCAGATTAAACTGAGACTCCGTGCATATTCCGTATATATTCGTATATCTATATATAGATTTCCGAAGATAAACAACGCTCGAACATTATTGACTATTGACGGTATGTAATTTTGTTCATTGTCTGTGATAGCTCAGTAGATAAAGGCGATGTATGCGTGTGGCAAGGTAGCGGGTTCGAGCCTCACCCCGGGCATATTGTTTTATTTCAAAAAGTGAGTACATTACATTTTCATTGTTTTAAGCATTTTTTTCATGAAACACGATCGTACCACTTTCCCACATTTGTTTTTATTTCGTCAATATAACTTAAATTTGGAAAGTGACCGTAAGCGAATGAGGATGACGCGTTTATGTGCAATTATGTCATATACTTGAAATAATATATACATTTTTGCCGAGTTATGTTTTCTTTTATATCCTATATAAGTATATATTGAACTTCGATAACTCGAACTCCAAGGGACCATACCAATTAGTTCGAGATAACAGAAGTTCGAGTCATCCGATTTCTGATCTGAGCAATTTCTCAAGGCACAGGCTTAATACAGGTCTAAAGGAATGCTGAAAGCTCCTGTAGGAGCTTTCAACATTACTTTAGACCTGTATTAAGCTGTCACACGTGTTTCTAGATATATGTAGAGATACATGATTGGAGCAATTCTGTATTGTAAGTTTTGGAAGGACTGAACAGTTTGTTCGAGTTATCCAGAAGTTCGAGTTATCCGAGTTCGAGATATCGAAGTTCAACTGTATATATACTTAAAAATACGTACATGTATATAATAAAATATCTAATATATGATAATATATTCTTGAAAAATCAAGTACAACCATATAATAGAAATTTAAAAAAATCCAATTACTTCAGTTAGATTCAAACCTGTAAGTATGACAGGCGAAGATCTTTCCACTGCGCCACTTTAGACCGTATATTGGTCTCAACGCATGATCCATGTACTGGTATGTATGGTAATCGAATTCATTCGAGTATAGTCGGAAACGCTAACGAAAATTGATGAGTCTCAGTTTAATATGGTCAAGTAATACCATTGAATGTTGGCTCGATAGGGTGTACTAAGTTATTGTTAACACACCAATGACCAGTGACCATGTAAATGTTGCTTTAATTATACATTTTCACTACGTGTTGATCTCTGTGTCTATGCAATGCACATGTATTTATGGTATTGTAGATTGTTAACCCTTTCCCTCATGTAAACGTTTTTTCACGCCCTTGCAAACAAAGAAGACCCGTATCAGAGGAGCCGTCTGATCAGAGTCTGCTCTGTTTGCTTTTGAAATAAAATTGTACCAATACAAAACTCCAGTGTAAGTATGCTATTATAATTTTCAGCTGATAAATGTTTATGATGCTATTATTTCTTAACGTAAATATAAAGCAGAAAATGGGCTAAACTTACACATGGTACGATGCTCCTTCAGGGTAATCGGTGCTGATATTGAGGAATGGAAGCTTAAGCTCGCCAAGGAGATGGGAACTGACATTGTTGTCAATACTAAGGAGAGAGACCTAAAAGAGGTAACTACTAGGATAAGAGACATACGTGAAAATAGATAGCATTGCCCTGTGTTTGATGCTTCGCTTTTTTTAAATCATGTGTATATTAACCACGAATGGTGGATGCGCAAGACGCATTTTCATGTGTTTATCGCTGGGCATTGCAGAATTATCTCCCCCTGAACTTTGAGTATTTTACCAGTTTTGCATGAAACATGGGAAGTTCGTGTCGCGAACTCCCCCTTCAATTGAAAATTAATCAGTTTATATTTTCTATACATAATAACATAATAACCATTAATAGAACATGTGCAATACGCAATTTTCGTGTGTCAGTTTTTGATGAAACATGGGGGATTGGTGTCACGAATTCCTGTTCCACTTTGAAAATTAATCAGTTTATATTTGCTATACATAATAACCATTGCTTATACACGTGCAAGACGCAATTTTCATGTGTCAGATTTGCATGAAACATTGGGGGGGGGGGGGGGGTCGCGAATTCCTCCTTTACTTTGAAAGTTACTGTATAGATACGTGACATACGTAATAACTACGTAATTTTCACGCGTTTGGTGCCAGGCATTACAGAATGATCTCCCTTGAGTTAACGTCAATTTTCGAAGCAAATCATTTCAAACCAAAGTACCCATCTTAATGCAGATCGTATGACTGGAATTATCGTAAGCTCAAACATTCGACAACCGCAACGTGAATTTCCGTTAAGCGAGTAAGCGATTGTGGTAAATTAAGACACACGATATTCGTAGTAGTACGATCTTAAGGACATGTTCTGCAGTTCTATGAATAACTAATCCTTTTATAGAATTTTCTAAATGTTTGGCATATAAGGTAACAATTATTGGTAAGTTCAAAAAGAAAAAGGGAAAAAGTGTCGACGTGTTAGATTTTTTTGTAAATTGGCAGTTTCCATGGTAACCATATGTGCCAAAACTGTCAAAATGACTACACTTTCGTTAAATATGATAAAACTGAACCAAAAGCATTATAATGTACAAAACAAATATGATTTTACACACGCATTACTGTTTTTTATATTGCATGAACAACATTTTTCTTTACAAAATAAGTTTTTTAATTTTCGTCATTCGACAAAAAATGAGAAAAATAAACTTCCAATTTCCAATTTTTTGATATATTAGGTAAAATGTAATGGTGAATACAAAAAAGAAAAAGAAAAATATATGTCGACGTGTTAGATTTTTTTGTAAAATGGCTGTTTCCATGGTAACCATATGTGCTAATACTGTCAAAACGACATTTTATATATAAAATATATAGAAATTATGAAAGAAAATATGTATATACTTTTTTAAAAATTATACACTAAAAGGTTTAGGATGACATTCTACATTTTTCGGAAATCCGTGGTTTCCATGGTAACCATTTCACTAATAATATAAAAAGTAGTGAAATTCATCAGAAAATGAAATATTTTCGAAAATACAGACTAAGAAAATCCTGATTAGTTCACTACATATTACTAGACAGTTTATGAAGTCTATTTGTGTTTAAAAATACCTTTAAATAACAACCTCCTTGTCAGTAAGCCCACTGTAAAAGAGTGGAACAAGATCTGTTTTTCTTGCATAACTAACGGGGAAAGTATCAAATAGATATTCTGACTGTGAACATGGACTATAATTTGCATTCAAGAGTTATCAATATATGCAATGTACACACAGACTGGAGATGGTTACAGATTAGAATCCAATTCCGGGGATAAAATTTGAATACATGTTCTAATATTCAGTTTGCTGAAGTAACCCTCACTTTTCCATTCACTTTCTCAGTCAATAAATTGTATACACAATCACGACCTCCGCGATCAACTGCAAGTGTCATTTATTCTTCTGATCCTTTTCCCCTTAGACCTTTTCGCAAAATGGCCGTTTATTCGATATTGTTGACTTAATATTTGTTTCTTGACTTTGCATAACATTTCCCGATTACTATACAACTACATTCTTTGTGAAGAGTTACTATAGGTGATTATCTACCTTGGATGCGCATAAAGATGCGCATATATTACTACCGAAAACGTCTTTAAGACTGGCCCCTGGGCCAGAACATTACACAGTAACTAATATCATCCTCATGAGATTTTTCGCGGCCCGTTGATGTATATTCGCCAACAGAGTGCAGTTGGAACAGTTTTGCATTATGCTCTTGAAATGATACACCGTTACACCATACGCAGACGTTTTCATTATTGTTACATGAATAACGCCTGAAGCTGTGGACTTGACGTAGCAACACTGTAAAATTGCCCAATTACATATCTGACATACAATACCCCTCTCTTCACTCTATATGCCTTTTCAAACAGAGTAGACCAAGACCAGACGGCTCATGTAGGAGCCGTGTGACCAGGGTCTGCTCTGTTTGCTTATGACATAATATAGATTATGATTCTACAGTTTCTGCAATGGACAACATTTGAATATGTTTATGTGCCATTTCTAATTAATATTCATGACGTCATCACATCTTACATAAATATTCATGGAGAAAATGCTAATCCGTTACCTCATGCAAACATGAGTAACCCGGATTAGACGGTCCCTCTAGGAGCCACATGAACAGGGTATACTCTGTTTTGGGGACATTATATAGATACGATTCTACAGTTTCTGCTACGGCAAAAACACCCTGTGTTTATATGTCATTAAAATCATCTTATTAATATTCATGATGTCATTTTTCTTACATGAATACTCATAAAGTATTTGGTTAAATCTTTTAAATACTTTACACGTACTTTGTCACTTCAGGCCATCATGGAACTGACCGGCGGGGCCGGCATAGGTCGGATATGTGAGTGTAGTGGTAATGCAACCATGCTCAACTCCTGTTTTTCTTACCTTAGAAAGGGCGGACGAGTGGTGATAATTGGGCTTCCAAAACAGCCTATGCACATAGATAATGTGCTGCAAGACATAGGTAGATATATATTGTATTATAACTTAAAGATTTATTAATCATATTTTCAACTGTGTCTTGAAAACATGTTCAGTATTACATTCATTCGTCCTTCGTTATGATCGCATATTTATTGATGATTATTATGTCCTGGTTTATAGTTTTTTCCCCAGATATAATACACGACATTGTTTTTGTTTTGTTTTTTTAATTTTAAGGATATATAGAGGATCTTACATGTGCGTTTATTACAAACTGTTTGTATGAAACTAGATTACTATCATATTCATTGTAGTAAACGAGTTTCATAAAACCGTTCGTAATGAACACGAATGTAAGATTCTTTTTATCACATAACCCTTAAGAAGTGCCACAGAAAGTGAAATAGGCTATAGCAGACGGTTGCGTCATGTAGTGAATCGGACTCTATGCATTGGTTCCGCGTATTCCATTTAAGATTCAGTACCGGCCAGATTCACTGCTAATTTGACTAAAATGCACTAGTGCATTTCCGCGGTTTGCGACTATTTTTCGGCACTCTCCCACCACAGATTATGTGATAATTACCACTTTCTTTAAATACATAGAAGGAAAATGCTATAAAATGTACATATTTGTTTCTAGGGGAACCTCTGTATAATAACCATATACAAATACACATGTAGGTCAGTAAAACTCATATTACATAAAACGGGACATATCGGTGGGCTTTATAATATGCTTAACATAACTGAAGCAGTTTTTATCTTCGTTTACATTGATTCCAGTATTCAAGTGCCTAACCATCAAGACCGTGCACGGACGCCGTATATTCCACACGTGGGAGGAGATCGAGCGCCTCGTTGCCGAGAAACAAGTTGACGTCACTAAGGTCATATCACACCGCTTCCCGATGTCACAGTTTGAAGAGGCCTTCAAGACGTTGTTCAGTGGTGCCGCTTGCAAAATCACAATGGATCCTTCCAAATAACGCCAGACAGAACTGACTCATTGATAAACATCATGCGAACTGGCAAACGTTGTCTTGTTTTATTGTTAAAACATTTATGGATCTTCAATAAAACCTCTTTGAAACAATCACACAAAGAAGTCTGATAATCGATCTGTACTACAGGTGGCATCTTAACTCATTCCATCATAGACTATATTTAGACCCAATCTTTTTGAGAAAAATCCACCGAAAAGGAGCTTTAACTATAGAAAAGGATATTTTTAGAATTGTGTAGTTTTGAAGCCAATGGAGCAAATGCTCCATTTTTCACAATGGTTTCAAAATGTGACTTTTACAGAGGCGCCAAAATGCGTCATTAGGAGGGAATGTGTTAACCATTTCTCTCATATAAACTTATTTTCACGACAAATTCACGCCATTGCAAACATAGTAGACTAAGATCAGACGGCTTCTATAGGCGCCGTCTGATCAGCGTCTGCTCTGTTTGCTTATGAAATTATAATAGAACTGACTCTACAGTTTCTATCAATACCAAAAGATCCTCTGTGTGTATGCCATCTTAAAGATTATGCTAATGAATATTCATGACGTCATTATTTTCCACATGAATAATAAACAGGAAAAGGGTTAATGGTAAACGAAAGTATTACAGAATGCTCCCAGTAAACTGTTGCCTTGTATTAACCCTTTACCCAATAGCCTGTTTCTAGTTTTGAAGACATATGACCACTTAAAGCAGGTTGAAAGTAAAGCAGAATGCGCCTTAAGGCGCATTCTGCTTTACTTTCAGTCTGCTTTAAGCTACCACCTACTAGGATATAGAAAATATTTATTATGCAATATGTTCATGACTGTATGAATTTGAACTATTTTCTTCAGCGGAGGAATAAATCAAACACGCTAAAAGCCGCTTCTATCAGGTAAAGGGTTAACTCTTCGCTGCCAGTACCCAAACTGTTGGTTACTGTGACTTTCTTTTTTTTTTAAAAATGAAGAAAAATGAAAAAGAAAAAGAAAATTGTAGCAGACGAGAAAGTTTGCAGCATAAGAGTTAACTCGCACTTTAATAGTGATCTTTGATCTGTAATCTATGACGGTTTAGACGGGTGTAACTAGATGATCCGCCGGTGAAAAGACGTATCAAGATCCGAGCTATCTGACACTGTACATACTACAACTACCTATCGTAAAAGAGTAAAGTAGTCACTCGTTTTTGTTCGCCACATTCCGTTAATACAAGATTTTCGCTTTATATGGATATTTGATTGTTGTTTTCTTTTGTACATTATTGTTTTGATGTTATAAATATATTAATGAAACGTGGAAAAACTAAATCGATGAGAATATTTGTTCAGCGGTCTAATTCAACTTAAAATAGGTTTGTTTTTTATAAAAAGAAAATAATTTCGTAAACTTATAAAAGCACCAATACCCGCAAACGCAAATAAACGGAACACGTGCGATTTGTCCACACACGTTTACAAAGAAAATGTTTGGTTTAAACACATTTTATTTGTAAATATTTGCATGAATATTGTACAAACACAAAGGGATGGAAACGAAATCAAAACTGCTTATTGTGTTTCTCTCCCAACACCCTATGATCGACACGCGCTTTATACAGAACTGAATGCAAAGTATTAAACTAGAATAATTGCAATGAAATAATCAAATGAGTTATTTGAGCAAAATATTCCAGTGTACAAAAATACTTTGAGAAAGAAATTGACAATTTGATGAAAAGCAAAGCAAACAAAAGCAAAGGATTGACACAGCAAACAAAAGCAAAGGATTGACACACATATGAAGAGGGGTAAACTATTCCTGGTAGAACCAGGGTCCATGCTTATAAAACTTTTAGTTGAGTCTGAGATCGTTCTCAAGCTTTTGATTGGTCAGATTTGAGCCTTTGGCTCAAATCTGACCAATCAAAAGCTTGAGAACTCAAATCTGACCAATCAAAAGCCTGAGAACGAAACTCAGACTCAACTTAAAGCTTTATAAGCATGGACCCAGCACAAGCAGAAGAAAGCGAGTGTTACCATATTTCTTAGAACCGTTTCGAAGTTTGGATAACCGGTGAACAGCTTCAACTATACTGACGTTTGTATCATAACTCAAAAGTGGATCACCGAAGAGAAAGACAGAAAGAGACGGAGTAGCGAATCTGGCAACTTCATCGAAAAAATGTTTCTATGGTCGTTATATCTGTAACAGCTGAGGAAGAAGTGCGATGCGTTTTCAACGTGGCCATGTGTACCTAAGGCAGTGTCAGAGATGTTCTTTGAGAAGAGGTCATGATTCACGGAACTGCAGTTTGTACGAAGCCTCGTGTGAAGGAGTTGCTGTTTTCTGACACTGTGATAAAAATATTTGGGAACAGTTGGCAGATCGCTATATAATGACTTTTTGAATGCATACAGAGACGAAGAATGTTTTGTACTTTCCGGACGGTTGTTCCACTCCTGTATTATTGCTCTATGGTTAAACAAGCAACTGAGAGTCGAGCTATTTCGCAATCTATGTCGTCCTTTAATACATGGTTATTAATTTCGTCAGGGCCAACGACTTTCCCTGTTGGTAGGGAGCGCAGTGTTTCTTCAACCTCTTCTGGTTCAATTGCAAATGACGAAAGACAACTGCTGAAAGGCAACTGCTGAAGAGTAGCTCATGTGTGTCATCTATTTGCGACTGTTCTTGGAAAATATCGTTCAAATGGTTAGCTTTATCAATATCATCCATTGCCATCTGATTTCCAGACTGTAGTAGAGGTATACTCATCTTACGATGAGGACAGATAAATTGCTTGAGGACATTCCACCAGCATTTAGAAGAGCGATTACAATAAGTTATTGCATTTGTCAATTTATCCTGGCTTTCAGATTTACACTTTCTTATCATGGATGTTGTTTCATTTCTAATTTCCTAAATTTTTGCCAGTGATGAATATAATTGGTACGTTTAGCCTGTTTGTAGGCGCGTTTTAATTTTCTAATTTTGCGTTAAATCGCAGAAATTATCCAGGAGGGCTCATTTGAATTTGTATAGTAACCATTTCATTAAATATACATTGTTTGGAAATGTTCATTATGTGGCCGCCAATGTTAGTTGCATGTGTGTTTATGTCCGAATCATACAGCGAGTTCCAGTCTGACTGGCTGGACATTTCTCTAAGTATCATAATTCCATACGCGTATTATAAATGACTTAGTTTTGTGTAATTTAAAATACAAAAAAGGACGATGGTAATGAACATTTTGGTCTAGGAATGGGTCTCCAACACCGGATAGCATTAAACTGTCACTGTTATTGACAATAATAGAGGATGAGTAAAGTATGTGGGCTCGTCTATGCATTGCACTAAAGAAAACTTGGTACACAAATAATTCAGTGTTTTGCGAGAATATTCATTTGATGAGTTATAACTCCGGTAATTATGTCTTTACAACCAGTATCAAAAGCAAGATGAATGGAGTCTTCAATAATACCGTCGTAGAACTTTACGATTAACATTAGGTGGCCTGTAAGAATGGCCAAACAATATACGTTTGGTTTTAAGGGAGAAGTCCCTACATTTGACGCGTTTAAAAAGTACCCAAACTATACAAAAATCATTTGTTTATATGCGGAAAGTAGTATAGCGCAAGAAAACCTATCCAATAAACGCTGAGAATGACAAACACCCATGTGTTTGATATCGACGATCCCAATTTTATTCCCCGATATTTCATTTTTATTCGGGTTAGGTTGTAGTTTCGTATCTGTTCGCGCTATTCCATTTCCACTTACGAGAAAAGCTGTTACGTAAACAATGGAAGGATCGGGTGATCATCGGCAAAAATGCCGAAAATTTGAACGGAAAATGCCGATAATACTTTGTTGTAGAACAAACATTATAAGTACTGATGAAATCGGTTTATTTTGTATCACAGGAGCATTTTTCGATATACAAATAAGTGCAAATTGACAATCTTCATAATAATGACTGAGCATACCAAATACAAAGTTTTATGAGGTGATTGAAAATATGCGTGTATTGTATGGACTTCCTCTTTAATGGAAATTTCCACTTAAATAGATTCAATACCTAACGGTTCCAGATCTGGGACCATGCTTATACAGCTTTTAGTTGAATGTGTGTTCGTTCTCAAGCTTTTGATTGGCCAGATTTGAACCAAAGGACCCTGGTCTTCTAGTATAATGGACTGTGTCGTTTGTATATAATAGGAGGCCTCCGTGGCTATCAAGTTTGCGATGAATATGTTCGCAAATAGACCCAAAATGTATATAATGACATACAAACACAGAAGGTTTTTGCCGTAACAGACGGCCCCTATAGGGAGCGTCTGATCCGGGTCTTCTCTGTTTACAAATGCGTGAAAAAAGCGTATGTGTACGATAACGGCTTAACTACGCTTACAGTCTCCTATTCGCATACATGTTAATAAATTATCTATTTCAGCTGTAATTAAAACGTTTGTATGACCCTTTGAATGCGAGAGAAGAATGTAATGGCATTTACAAACATTGAATATCCAGATCAGCTAGGTCCTAGAGGAACCATGTGATCAGGGTCTTCGTTTTTGTCATTCAGTAACGTCTCGCCGAGTATGCCCTTCCATACTGAATTGGCTATGTCGTTAAATAACGATGAACCATTTCACATTGAAAATTTAGCATTCAAATAGTTAAATAGGTCTTTGCTTTGTTTTCTGTTTTGTGTAGGTAGCATGTGATTGCTGTTAACCCTATAAATGCAGGACGCGCATGCGTTCGCATTTGCAAACAGTGTAGACCCAGATCAGAGGGCTCCTAGACGAATGCCTGCACTGTTTGTCATTCAAAACCATGTATCAAGTTTAAGCCTTTCATACTAGTTGGGATTAAATAAATTGACACTGTCGGGATGTTCCACTCTGTACATTCAGCATTGAAAGGGTTACCTCCATCACTGCTACGCGCAAACCTGTGGTGCTCTTTGTAAAGGTTTAACTTTATCGCTGTTACGGACAAACCTGTGATGTTCCTGGTAAAGGTTTAACTTTATCGCTGTTACGGGCAAACATGTAATGTTTTTATGTAAAAGGTTAACTCTATCGCTGTCACGGGCAAACCTGTGATGTTCTTTGCAAACAGTCTGGATCCAGACAACACATCGAGTCAATTATCATTGTTTGGTCATGGCATAAACTGTAGTAACATATATATGTTACATCATTAGCAAACAAAGCAAACGATCCTACAGGAGCCGTCTGATATGGGTCTACTCTCTTTGAAAAGGCGTGAAAAGGCGTATTTATGGAGTAAAGTTTTCCACATGAAAATGTAATGTGGCAGTGTGCTTGTTTGTATCGTTTCTTTCCAATTACGCTCGTATGTGAGATCTGCATTTAATCCAACTTACACAAATAATACACAGGTAAGAGGTGCTAACTATGGAACACGGACACGAGCTTCCGTAAGTCATGCGGCTACCTGTTTAACCCTTTCCTTATACAAACGCTTGTTTGTGCCTTTGCAAATATAGTAGGCCCAGCCCTCTGACCACCATGTCTGTTCTGTTTATTATTGCATTAGAGAGAGGGGGGGGGGGGGGTGAGATAGATAGGAAGAGAGAAAGAATTGGAGAGAACCCTTTTCCCAGTATTATTGTATTCTTACTCTTTGATAGTTATTTTCTTTCGTTATCTGGGAAAAATGTATGTTTACAGACCTGCCGAAGTAATATGGATCACTAATGCATTCTCAATTTTCAGAATATTACAAACTTGTTTAATTCTTTTTACCATTTGTAGCCAAATTTAACGCTGGAATCAAACCAATGCTTCAAAAATATATTGTTTTTAGTTTTGAGACATGAAAGTAATACACAAGCAATTATAAATGTTAATGTAAGAAATAATGAACTCATGCTTATCCATTAGCTTATATTTGCATCTGGCTTGAAATGTTTCGGCGCTAGTAAACACTACACTATTCTATAAGCAAATAGAGCAAACCCTGGTCAGACGACTCCAAGAGTCGTTTAATCTGGATCTACTCTGTTTGCAAAGAACTTAAAAAAGTATCCCAAGAGTAAAATGGTTAAGTACATATGCACCGAGTCATGTTTGAGCGTATAATTTGACACAGTAGTTGTTTAATGTATAGATTTTATTACAGCAACACTCGTTAAAACGATACTGAGCGACAGAGCAGAAATGGCAGGCGTGGATTTAGAGGAAGGCGGAGCCGGCGTACGCCCTTAAGCGTACGCCCCCTAAAACAAACTTTTTTGAGTAATTTTATTAGATCAAGATCTAATAAAAATCAATAAAACAATGATTTAATCTGAGTGGTTTTTTTATAATTCCCTGTTCGCTCCATTCGTACTGTTCGGCTTAAGTACTCTTTTCAACATGCATTACAAAGACAACAGTAATCTAATCTACATGTAACTTTTAAACATCCAGCACCACCACCCACCGACCTAATCGGAAATCCTAGATCCGCACCTGCGTATATGCGTATAAGCGATATTGCATGATAAAAAAATGCTGACAGGGATCGCATTTTGACCCAGCCATTCTATCCAAACTGCTGCAAACATGGCGTCTACAACTGAACTCCCAAACATGATGAAAGCTTTAATGAAGAAATCCGAATCGGAGTCGTATGAATATACGGAAATACCAGTACCGGAGCCTAACGATGACGATGTGCTTATCAAGGTGGACACCGTGTCTATCTGTGGCTCAGACATCGCCCTCTACAAATGGAACAGTGTTGCACGGATAATTGGTACGGTTCCTTTCATACCTGGGCATGAGTGTGCCGGAACAGTCGTGAAATGCGGCCCGAACGCGACTTTAGAAGTTGGTACCAAGGTGGCGGTGGAGAATCATTTTTACTGCGGGAACTGTTACCAGTGCAAGAATGATCTACGTGAGATATGTGCCAACATGGGTCAATATGGACATGGGAAGAAAACGATCCACGGAGGGTGTTCTGAGTACTCGATTGTGCCACAGAAATACTTATACAAGATAACTACCACTCTCAGTAAGTAAATCACTGCTTCTCGCCATTTTTTATCAACAATTAATAAAGATTATGCAACAAATGGTTTCAAAGGAAGCTGTTTTAATGAAACTATTACTTAAATTTTATGCACAGATCTCAGTGAAAATAATATACTATTAACTCCTTATAAACCAGAGTTTAAACAAAGAACAATTAAGGTCTTTTTAGGCAGGTGGGTGCTGAATGCAATGTGGATGTCACGAAGAAGCTCCTTTTGGAGCTTTCTGTGTGACTTTCAATCTGCATTAATTGACCTTCCACCTGTCTTAAAAAATATCGGCGCTTTTACTAATTCTAACTTCAAGTTTAGTGCTGTTTTACTGTAATTCCTTTGACACTATATATTATGGTGTTGTCCACTGAAATATTATATACACGCCCAAGAATGTGTAATGCATTCATGAGACGTTGCGTTCGATGTTGACGTCAGTTTTGAAAATCGCGTATTTTTGCGTTTAAAATATATGACATCTCTGCAAATAATTACAACACCAAAATGAAATTTATATTGCCGGAAAGAGCTAAACACTACCTTGCCGACTATTACATTTTTACGTTTCTATGTATTTCTCGGTTAATTTTATAATGAAAAACTATCGGCGACGTCGTCATTTTTCCGCGGGTGAGATGTAACACAAAACGGGTGTCTGAAACATTAAACTCCTATTTTATTGTTGCCGTTGTGGATAATTTTCCGGCAAAAATCACCAGATGAGGTTACGTCGTTTCAGCTTCACGTTGCTACAACGTCCGGACAATAAAATAGTATATGAACAGTTACAATTCTATAAAATCAACAATGAGGAAAAGGAGAGATTTTAGAAATAAAATCACCGATATGTTGAGTGTTATGATGTATTCACAGCAAAATAAGGTTTTTTGTAAAGTATCATATATGTTGTAAAAGTACATTTGATATGCTTAAAAATGATATATGTTAATCAGAAATTTAGTAACTGGAATAACGCGAAAAACGTGAATATAAATGTCTAGCCACTATGTAACACATGGGTAAAATGTCGACAAATTACCATAGTGTGTATCTTCGTTCTTAATTTGTGAAATTGTGCCTGAACCAAACAAAAATATATTTGGAAGATAAAAAAGTACATGTGTCCATAAACATAATGATATAATTTTCGTGAGGTTCAAACAATATTTTTGGTGCTTAATAGCGGAACTAAAATGTCTAGCCATGATGTGACGCTTACGTCACTCTGAGCGCGGAATCGACGTCGAGTATCTCTAAACATTTTTGCTCATAACTTTCATAGTATATGAAAGATTTTAACAAAAAAAAAGACGCCTGCCTACAACTATCAACCGTACATCGTATCATGTTCGGTTTGGGAAATTAGGATAGGTAGAGTGTGCACAAAGTGGAATTGCGTAGTTTCCAGGATAAAAACAGGTCAGTATACGCAGTTCCGGTTTACACAAAAAATATTCAACATATTGTACCAAGTCGTACATATAACGATGTATGGTTCATTGGAGCGGGTACTCGTCTTTATTTCGTTAAATTCTTTCAAAATGTATGGACGTTATAAAATATTTCCAACGTCGATTCCGCGCTGTTCGTATTACATCATGTACAACAGTACGTCGACGTACGATAGTTTGGTATCGACATAAGAAATGCTTGTATTTAAAGTATGTACAAATGAACAAGTAATAAATACATGTTATTTGTATCGATTACAAATTGGTTTTAATTATATACTATGTACATCCATTTAAATTATTTCTTCAAGTTTGACCCAAGATGTTGCTAATCACGCAAAACTCGCCCTGTTTGACGTCGTAAACGGACATCAGACGGCAACGTACTGTGGTTGCGATATTATTTTTCAGAATGGCGTCTTATCAACTGCAGTTCTAAAACCTCGCACAAACATTCACAACAGGTCACTGTAAACACATATCAAACATAAAGAAAATCGAGTGTTTATTTAATTGACAGAATAGAACATGATTTGAAACCGCCGTTTCTAGTCTTATCAATACTATTTTTTCTTAATCCGTGTGTGTTAATATCATACTTTTTATATGAAAATGTCAGAAATTTATTGCGGAATAATTACATGTATTACTTTTAAATATCGGACAATTTATTTCAAACAACATGCATTTGAGTAACACTGCTGACATCACGGCGTCGCGGTAACGGCGTTACGCATATTGACGTCAACAAAGAACGTAACGTCATGAGCTTTGGTCAATATTGAATAGCAATATTAAATACCTATAATTAGTTTCAAACTTGGTATTCTGTGGACATCATGTTGAGCCCTAGTATAAACAAAATCAGTACAGGAAAAATTCAAAATGATAATTTAAAACAATTCTGGCTAGAATTACGGTTCTTGTACATGCGAAACACTCTACTCATGGTCTTTGCCAGATTAAATTGAAATGTATAGCAATTGTGAAGTCTAAGCAATAATAATAATAATAAAAGTTGATAGTTAAAACGGATGATGTTGCAGTTGAATATCATTTTATCTTGGCATCGTTACTCATGTTGTGGAGTTGTCTGGAATTTACATTTTTTACTTGGGTGAAAGTGGGATAAGCACCCACAAACCGTTCCAAAGCGGTACTTTGGCTTTCACCCTATGGTCTATTTTTTATATGGTAAATGTTTTATTTATTTATTGTTTTGTGCGTTTCGTCACGTTTTGTGTTGTAATTGTGCTATTTGATGATGTTTGTATGTCGTACCCTTTTTTGTTTGTTGCGCTCTCTGTAGGACTGTTTTTCCACATTTTATGGGTATTGTACAAACCACTTCGTCTACTCGTCTGTCCGTCCGTGCGTCCCGGAGTGATATCTCAGAAACGGGTTGGACTTTTTCACTGAAACTATGAAGATATTTAATACCATAACAGAATGTGGGCTTGCAAGTTTCACTCACATTGGAACACCGGAGTCATGACCCTTTGTTTGCCAAAAATGTAACGTTTTTGCGGGTCCGAAGCAATTTCTCAGAAATTATATGGTGTTTTTCTATGAATGTGTGTAAATGTTAGCAAGCATAAGGACATGCGGCCTGCAAGTATCATTCATATTGACATTGGAACACCGGAAGCATGACCCTTTGTTTGCGTAAATGTAACTGTTTTATCTATCCGGAGCAATTTCTGAGAAACGGATTAGACTTCTATGAAACTTTATGACAATGTTTGGTAGCATAATGACATGTGCCTCTGCAACACTAGCGTTATGGCCTCTATTTGCGAGATGTAGCATTTTTGTGTGTCCGGAACCATATCTCAGAAACTACAGTCTCCCTCCCTACAACGGCCCTCTCAATAACGATTCCCTCCTTACAATAACACGCATGTCACTGTTTCCGAAACAACAAGGCTCCAGAAACAACCTTTTTCCATCGCATTTTCTTTATGCCTCCATCAAACCCTATGTTGTGATCACTCTTTAGAATCGTCACTTTGTGGCGATTCTAAAGTGTGGTCACAACATAGGGTTTGATAGAGGCATTACGGTTTTAGTTCTCGAAATACACCTTATCTGGGAATCTGCAAACAAGCTAATTATGTTTGATTTTCCCTCCCTATATCAAATCCCTCTGAACAACATATACAATCTTCGTATCCCAAAGGGTGTCGTTGTAGAGAGGGAGCATTGTATTTGGAACGTTTCTATGAAACTATGTGAAAATGTTAAGTAGCATTAGGACATGTGTCAAGTATCATTTATATTGACATAGGAACACAAGAGTCATGGCCCTTTGTTTGCGAAAATGTAACATTTTATCTGTCAAGAGCCATATCTCAGAAACCATTGTTATACTATAAAACTTGTTGAAAATGTGTAATACCATTAGGTAATACAGCCCTGCAAATATCCCTCACATTCATCATGGAACACACGAGTTATGTCGCTTTCTTTGTGAAAACAGTTTTGTCCATTTGGTCAATAAATACTGAGGTTAGCGCTTGTTTGGCGGGGTATAGCTTGTTAGCTATGGTATGTTCATTTGGTCCGAGAGTTGAACCGATGTCAGTCATCTGATCATGGTCTGCTCTGTTTGCTTATGAAGTAATATAGATCTGATTCTTCACTTTCTGTCTTTATTGAATATTCCTGTATTCATATGCTATTACAAATTACCAGCGGAATCAAGACTTACATCCTCTGCCTGAATTCGACACGATCTATATATAATATACATGGGATCATTATGTCTTACTTGAATATTCATGGAGTAAATGGTTAATTTTACTAATCACGGACCTTTGATACCCTTACTAACAGTTTGGATGAGGATTAGACGCCGAGTTACTCGACTCGTATCAGGGTCAAAACTGTTTGATGCTCAGGGTCCATGCTTATAAGCTTTTCAGTTGAGTCTGAGTTCGTTCTCAAGCTTTTGATTGGTCAGATTTGAGTTCTCAAGCTTTTGATTGGTCAGATTTGAGCCAAAGGCTCAAATCTGACCAATCAAAAACTTGAGAACGAACTCAGACTCAACTAAAAGTTTTATAAGCATGGACCCTGATGATGGAATAAACTAAAACATAGAAATTAAAAAAGCGACAATTTTTGAAGACGACATTTCCTAGAAGTGAAAGAGCTAAGTAAGTATAGTTTGTGGCAAACTACTTGCGACTATAACAGAATTAACAGAGTAACACAAGTTGTTAATACTGTGTGATAGTAACTAGCACAAACATGGGTGATTCTATATTAGTTTATCCTCTTTCGAAAGATGAACTTGCGTTGATGTTAACGTTTCAGCCGAAATTAAACAAGCATTCCAATAAAAAGTCTTATAACCAATTATACTAAATGCAGAATCAAGGTAAAGGTAAAATGTAAAGGTGAGGTTTATAGTCTGGAGCTATATACAATGTACATATTCTCCCGACTTCACAATTTACACACATCCTCTGCCTAAATTCGACATCAGCTAGATATAAGGACTGAGCACCATGCATTCCAACACATGCATTTAACATGGCGACCGATCTGAGTCTTCATGGGTTGCAGAATACAAACAATATTTGCGACTCTTATCATCCCTTTCCCCGTTGTAAATGGATAAAATATCTTCTCAAGTTTGGATGTTGCGCAATTTAGACAAGCGTTGGAGATAATATTGAGTATATCCTGGAGTGCCAAACAGTGTGGACCTGATGAGATGCCGGTTTACTCGGTGTTTCATATGGATCCAGACAGTATGGACCTGATGAGATGCCGGTTTACTCGGTGTTTCATATGGATCCAAGCTGTTTGCAAATGCGAGTCAGATCTTGAAAGGCTGGATAAGTTCCATAGGAGATAAAATACGTGTTTAACCCTTACCTCCATATAAACGTATTTTCACGCATTTGCAAACATAATATACCCAGATTAGACGGCTCCTATAATCAGGATCTACTCTATTTGCTAACAGAATTCGAAAGATCTGTCTCTTTACTTTTTAAAATGGCTTCAATGGTCCACCTTATTCAGTAGGTATTGAAATTTTGAATAACCATAGAACATGGAAAATGTTAAGTTATTTATTTTTCGCTGCCATAAGCACAACTGTGATTTCCTATGTAACAGTTTGGATCCAGATGAGACGCCTAGTAACGAGACGCCGGGTAACTAGGCATCTCATCTGGATACAAACTGTTTGTTACTGTGGTAATGTTTTTTTGAAAGAAAAGGGACGGAAATTAATAAAAGAAAACTGTAGCAAACGGCACACCTTGCAAAGACAATATTTGTTATCGATAACAAATATGTAAGATGAATATAAATGAAGCAGCGGCATAGTACAGATGGCAAATACTGATAATACTCGTTACCAACTAGTGTGTGCATAAATTATAATCATGTTTATACAGCCTGTAAAAACTCGATACTACGAGCACTCAAATACCTACCATTGTTGATCTTTATTGAACACAGGCGGTAGCTTAAACCATTTGCTCCCACGATCCCATATATGGGACGTAGGCAAACAGTGTAGACTCAGATCGCTGCTTGCTGATAGGAATTACAATATAAAACAAAACAAAATTGAAAAATTTAGGCCAGGCACCCCTTAGATAAAAAATGCACTAATCCAATATATAAACATAGAATAATCCACTGGGAGCAGATGGGTTAATGCAGGGTGAAAGTCGTGCATAAAGCTTCTAGAGGAGTTTTCTGCATGACTTTCATTCTACATTAAGCATCTACTTGCCTACAAAGACATACATTCTTCATTACTAAAATTTCGTATTATCGGGCTTTTACTGTGTATAAAACCTAAAGTCATGGTAGTAACATGTGTACCATAATTAAGTATTAACCCTTGTTAACTGATTTTATAGTAGATAAAGAGGAATGCTGCAGCATCACTACTCGCAGACATATATGATCATGTTATTGGTTTGCTCCATCTCACACCTCGTTCTTCCTAATGTTGCCATGGAGGTCAATGTTGTTTTACAATTAAACCATTACCCGATGAATATTCATGCAAGAAATAGTTATAAATGAATCCCTGTTAGCAGATATGTGTATAATGACATAGCTTGTTGGCAGAAACTGTAGAATGGGATATATATATATAATACCGTAAGCAAACGGAGAAGAACACACTGAACAGAAAGTTCATACGCACAGGAGGAACTGCGGTTACTCAGTTTACAAAGTCATCTCGTATATCAGATAGCTCGTACTTTACACTCAGTTCTTTATGGGTCGTTGAATTAACCCTTTCCCTGTTTTATGTTTATTCCAAATTTCAATACCTACTGAATATCCATGGACAAAACAGTTATAATGAAATATTGAAGGTGCAACATTGTAGCCATTTTAGAAAGTAAATAATCAGATCTATCAAATTCCATTAGCAAACAGAGCAAACCCTGATCAATCGGCTTCGTCTGATCTGGGTTTACTCTTCGAATGCGTGAAATCGCGTTTATATGAAGGAAAGGGTTAAAACAGTTTAGACCCCTATCTATGGAGCCTGATCTGTGGCAAAAATCCAGATATGTATAAATGCAATCGTTGACAATGAAATGTAAATGTGAACTTGTTGCTGGTAACATGTTAATCTGAACCATGTTAATTTTAACCCTTCGCTTGCTATTCACGTCAATATACATACCTGTTAATAGTGAAGACCCAGATGAGACAGCTCCTACAGGAGCTGTTTCATCAGGGTCTGCACTATTTAAAAATAAATTGTGCAACCAGTGCACTCCACAGCAGTGATTGCACAGCGATACACTAGTACACAATGAATATATATGTAATTATACAACAGGGCATGGGTTAAGAAGGAGAACTGTATTTTAAAATTCAGCAATAGAAGGGTTAAGTTGTTTATGCAAAGTCACATCGTATTTCTTCTTTAACGTTTTGGTGTAGTTAAATTGAATTTTGTAAATGTAAAAATTGACAGTGTGTTTCACAATTTAGAACTGGATTAGTTTTAGTAAAACTATGATGAACAGTGACATCAGCAGATATGTTTCGGACACGCCCGTACCGTGACAGCCGGAATATAAGCATTGCCGACATGTAATAGCAAGTTACGCATACACTATGACAAAACTCGGATTACAAAACTCAGATGTTTTTCTTCCTTATAAGGAGAAATTGCAGACTTTTGCCAAGTGAAATGGATGGGCTCAGCTCTTTTCCGTTTTTGAAGACAAAGGCGATATACTTTTCAGATACAGAAACGGTTATTCATAACGGTATATGTCAATCGATTGTTTCTAGGGTGTTGTTTTCAGTTTAATTTCAAGTCTAAGTTTAATTGCAGCCACATATGGGTAACTCGGCATCTCGTAAGCATCTCGAAAGCATCTCGTAAGGATCCAAACTGTTTGTAGAGGTATTTTAATGCTTTTGAAAAGCAGACTAAATGTTAATAGTGTTAAAAGACAATGCATTATGCAAACTAGATTAGATGACTCCAGTAGGAACTGTACGATTCGGGTCTGCTTGGTTTGCTGTATTAACCCTTTCGGCGCCAAATTTTTAATTGTCGTCTGCAAACCAGTTTTGTTCGGTAAAATAAAGAAATAAGATAAATAAATGCAAATTTCAAAGGAATAGAGCACATATAGAAGAAGAGTTTGAGGCAAATAGTGAAGTCCCTGATCAGACGCCGCATTGAAAAGGCGGCGTCTGATCTGGGACTGCACTATTTGTCGTGGTGTCTTAATGCGACATCGGCGGTGAAAGGGTTAAACTTGAGTATGCAAAAAGTCTGGATCCAAATGCGACACGATGTAACTGGGTATGTCATGAGGATGCAAACAGTTTGCTGAGAGAATATAACGTGCTTGAAAAATACATGTTAAACGTTACAAAATACACTTATCTAATATTTCGTGTTAAAGTACATAATATATTCAGGTTTCAACGTTCAGTGGTAAATATAAAATTCATATAAATCTTCCATTTCACGACGGACCGTTAACGAAAAGGATAAATAAGTCTTTAAAGTTTTATGTTTCACACTCTCTGCCTATCATTTTGTATATCAGTCTATATTTATGTTAGGTATAGGCATATGAATTTAGTTTTGCTGAAAATAAAACTTTTAAAATATGGTTCAATTTCGTATGTGCCCATTCCATTTCAGGATGATCCTTTAGCCTTGTGTGTAAATCGTTATGAAGTATTTATTTCTTATCAGATATACGCCAAAAGGGATGCATGGGTCTAAAATGATGTTCAACACGCGTACATAAATCATTATGGTTGAAAAATGCATATGTTTCAAAATTTGGTTCAATTTCATATGCTCCGATTCTATTTCACTATTGACAGGGAAAGGGTTAACCTACGGGATAAATCAATAATTGTAAGACCTTCATTATGTACCATTGTCGGCTTAACTTTTTACAGGAGTCTATATTTAATTTAAGCATAAGTATAAGAATCTAGTTTTGCAAAACAACTTCCATTTCGAATGTTTGAATTCCATTTTAGGAGAATCCTTTAGCCTGATACCCATATGGGTATATTTTAATCACCATAAACTGTTATATCCCAAACATTATTTATGTGTCTAAAATAGTGTTAAGCATGCATACATAAAATGAACATGGTTGATATAATGCATCTCTTTGAATATATGGCTCCATTTCGAATGTCTGGCTCTTAAATCGTGGTATATATAAATCGTAATAAAAATATTTTTTCTGGCTCATACTTTGTACACATGTCTGTATTTTATTAGGTATACGTAACTGAATTCAGTTTTGCAAACACACGTTTAGTTAAAAATTTGCGTTTCCATTTCGTATCTTTGGATTCCATTTCGTTTGGCCTGGTGCCCATTTTGGGGAATGTACATAGCTATAAATTATGTATCTATATATCCCAAAAGTTATACAGGTGTCTAAAATTATACTAAGCATGCACATATAAATGGACATTGTTAATAAAATGTCTCTCTTTTAAGATATGATTCAATGTCATATGTTCCGATTCCACTTCATGTCTGGCTCTTAATGCGCAGTATATAAAATAGTCTAGTCGCTTAGGGAAAAATCGTTACATGGTGGATTAAAGTATTAAGACTTGGTATATAAGTTGCATTTGCAGTCTATAGTCAAAATAATTAGGGATGCCCGACTTGGCTACCCTAGTTCTTTCAAAATCCAAGATGGCGTCCAAGATGGCTGCCATAACACCATGTGTTTGATAAAAACACAGACATTTGATAGTTTCCCTGAATCAAATTGTCTACAAATTTGTCAATGGAACACAAAGGTTTCTTCATAACATAATTGGATCCGTTTGGACCATTAAATGTATGATCTTATACAAAATAACTAAATTTCTAAAAACTAAATAGAACAGAAGAGAACACAAATCGTCTAGGACATTCACTTACACCCGAATTAGATTGTCCTGTTGACTTATTGAATATCTGCCACAAACATTTCTTTAAACTTTGTGCACCGTGATCATAATGCAGTAAAGCCTCTCTATTACGACCACTAAAATGAAAGCTAATTGATTGTATGAAACACAGGTGGCAGCTTAAAGTAAGATGAAAGTAAAACAGAAAGCTCCTCAATGAGGATTTGTTTTATTTTCACCTTGCTTTAAGCAGTCTCCTTCCTTAAAGACCAAATAATTGATGCAGTTAAGTGGCCTCAATAGAGAGGTTTTACTGTTTATCAGTTGACCTTATTAGAATACAGGAAACATTGATAACACGAACTCTCTTAAGTTGAATTTACCCGTACTCTCTTCAATTGTAAATCGATAGAGCTTGCTTAAGTCGAACATACTAGTATTTCAAAGTTGAAACATGACTAAACTTTATCAAAGTTCGACTGTATATTAGTCGTTCAAATTAGTCAAATTTGCTGTTATCTATAGGAAAGTACATGGTGAAAAGGATAAATCAACAGTTTCCTTTGCACGCGCATAAATAATGCACTTTGATAAAGGTTAGTATGAATTGAGATTTGTTTGCTCTAAAACAGAAGAATTATGCATAAATGTTTTCAGCGAATATTGCTAGTTCGTACGGTGCCCTGTTGCACCGTATATGTCACGGATCGAATATGTGACACGTGTGATATATTCGACCGTAAAAATCACACCTCAAATGTATCATATTCGTCTGCTTAGTATGACAGTAAAAACATAAGCGTATATGTCACACCATACCATTACCATTATTCACCGTCACCATAATCACCATCACAATCGTCCTCTAAATCATTTTTGTCATCATCATTATCATCATTAACCACCAGCAACATCATTCACCATCATCATTACCATCACCACCATATTCGTTTGATTCACGTGTCAATTTCGACCGAATATATCACACGTGTGACATATTCGGTCGAATTTGTCACTCGTGTTACATATTCGATCCGTGACATATACGATTCATTAGTGCCCTGCGGAACCGTATATTTCACGGACCGAATACATAACACGTGTGTGATACATTCGACCGTAAAAATCACACCTGTCAAATGTGTCAAAATCGACTGCTCAGTATGACAGTAAAACAAACGTATATGTCACATACGGTGTGATATAAAACCATTACCATCATTCACAATCACCATCATCAACACCATCATCATCATCATCATCATCATCATCATCATCATCATCTTCATAACTGTAATAAACAATAAACTGATACAGCTCTGAACAGTGATTTCAACAAATTAAACAGCATTGTCATACATGTAATTTCTATATAATACCGATGTCATACATGTTATTATTTTAAGCATGTTGGTAGCTTCATGTGTCTACATTTATTTGCCAAGATTTCAATAAAATGTGATTGTTAAAAAAAGTGTTTGTTTTTTCAAAAAACATAACAATTAACAAATGTGATGAATTCGTTGCCATTTTCGTTTTTTGTGTCCACTTTGTGGGTGTAACATATTCGTTTTGGTGTGCATATACAATCTTGAACAACACGAATATGTCACATCTTATGTACCATATTCGTTTGAGGTGCGTGTCATTTTCGACTGAATATATTACCCGTGTGATATATTCGGTCGAACTTTTCACTCGTGTTACATATTCGATCCGTGACGTATCAACAGTTCCCGGTTGATTCACTAATACTGTTTTCCACAAAAAACAACTAATAATGCGTTTCGTTTCTAGAAAATGCAGTTCTTCTTTCAGTTTTCTTTTCTTTTCGCAGGTTCAGAGGAAATTGCCTTGTTAGAACCTCTAGGTGTTGCCCATAACGGTATTGAACGGCTCAATGTCAAGGACGAAGACGTTCTTGTTATCGGGTGTGGCACTATAGGACTGCTAGCACAGAGTCTGGCGAAAGCGATGGGTGCTAAAAGGTTGTATTGAGGGTGCTTATACCAGATAAATTGTAGTTAAATGCCTGAAGTAATTCTGAATAAAAACAACCATTTTCTCGTTGCCCTTTTCTAAATATATACGCGTTTAAACACCTTCGCAAATAGAGTAGACCCAAATCAGACGGCTCCTGTTGGACTCGTTGATCAGGGTCTGCATTGTTTGCTTATGAATTATATAAATGTGAGTATGCATATTTACAAGGACCAACTCATGTCTTGTTCATATGCCATTATAACTATTGAGCTATTTATCTTCATGCATAAGTCATATCTTACATGAATAGTCATGGTATAATCTGTTATATAATATAATTATAGCCGATACGTATTCTCAAAAGGACACCCTTAAAAGTCATTATATATCAACATATACAGTAAAGCCCCACTAAACCGGACGCTAACTTAAGTATAAATATCGGTCTTGGAGACAGGTAGCTTTCTCGATGAGCTTTATGCATGGCTTTCATCCTGAATGAAGCTGCCACCTGCCTAAAAGTATCTAAAATATTCTATACTAGAATTCCGGTTTTGAGGGGTTTTACTCTGTATTTTGTCTTCTATCTTATTTGTTATTGTTTTTGATATTGTATTTGTTATTGTATTTGTTATTTTATACTGATGGTGTTTTCAAGTCATCACAAAACTCACAAGAACTATATGTTTTGTGTTGATGCTTGTTTCAGTGGAATCCATAGTAAAACCTCCCTGCATCAGTTAATTGAAATCTGACCAAGTCTTTGATTTTTAGTTAGGTAGTACCTCAATACAGGAAGAAATGTGTACAGAGATCTCCTTTGGTAGCCTTCTGTATAACTTTTGTTCTGCAGTACACAACACTTTGCTTTTAAAATCACTTGTGTTTATAATTGATTGGTTGCTATTAAGAGGTTTAACTATACATATATTTACATTATATTTTGGTATTTTGCCAGGGTTATCGGTGTTGATATTGAAGAATGGAAGCTCAAGTTGGCCAAAGAGATGGGAACCGACCTTGTAGTCAATACTAAAGAGAAAGTCATCAAAGAGGTAGCAGAGGATTGCTGAACGGCAATAATTTATGTGTAAAACGTCAATAACAGACCTGCACCCGTCCCTTTTTTAAAACAGTTCTACAATTTATATAAAGGCTTATTATAGTATATTGGCTTATATGACTAACCGTGTATGACCTGACCAGCCATCGTGTTTAACCATTTCCATGTTGAATATTCATATAGGGAATAATTGCCCCGTGAATATTTATTAGCTGATTTTTCAAAATGTAAACTTTTACATGTACATTAAGGCTTCAAATTCGTTTCCGTGTACATTGAATTTGCTATCGTATTATGTTCAATCTTTGAAGTGAATAGTCAACGTCTATTGTTTCCAACAGTATTACACGTAGTTTGTCGCTTCAGGTGATCATGGAACTGACCGGCGGGGTGGGTATAGGTCGGATATGTGAATGTAGTGGCAACGCAACCATGCTCAACTCCTGCTTTTCTTACCTTAGAAAGGGCGGACGAGTGGCGCTTATTGGGCTTTCAAAACAGCCCATGCACATCGATAATGTGCTGCAAGACATAGGTAGATACATACTGTATTTTAGTTACATACTGCATTATAACTTTCTTTTATCATAATTTCATTTGTGCTTTTATATCTGAACATCCGCGTTTGCCTAAATCTAAAATCCATCTATGAGTGTCGTATCTTAATGTGTTTTTATTTACGTATAAATAAGAATTACTATGCTAGTAGTTTGGAAGTTCAGCTGTATTTTGGCGAGTTGGAAAAGTTGTTAAATGCGAGCCTTAACTACTAGCATAGTAATTTTTTTATCATGCAACACCAAGAAAAATGGAGAAAATGAAGAAAAAGAAGATTGCTAAAGCGGTTTCCTCCATTGAATGAAAATACATGTAAGTGCGATATATGTGACGTCATGTGGTCGTGCAGTGACGTCATCGACTTTTACAACATAAACAAACTTGAAATAATCCTTTTATCGGGACAAATAGTCGAGACAAGGGTGAGCAAATGTGTTAAATTTGATTTTTATGTTTAATTATGCCTTTTTCGCCTTTTTGCTTTCCTCCTATTGGCTGAACCAAACTTGCATCCCAGTGGGGTCAGTACACATGCACTATACCTCACAAAATACAGCGTCGACGTGGAAAATATTATGCTAGTAGGAAGTGACTGTATTTCGTGACGTTGCATGATAAAATACTGCATTGGTTGCATCAAAAGCACATTCCGACGTTTGAACAAAATTTACAGATTATGTTGCATTTGATGTAACCATTTACAACTAAACCTCTCTATAAAGAACACTAAATATGTATATGATTACATATGTGTAACAACTAAATGTACAGCCCTGGTAAAGATATACGTGGCCACCGTGTTGCTATAGGAGAATTCTGCATACGATCCGTTAGCCTTTATCTCAGAGAGCAACAACATTTTACACCATTTTTGACACACTACATTTTCAAAATTCCAGCAATAATTGGCTGGTCTAGCAAACTGCAATCAGAGTGTCAACTATATTGGCTCCTGATGAGACGCCGAGTCACTCGGCGTCTCATCAGGATCCAAATTTTTTTGCATATGTAATTACTCATCCGCCTACAGCAGACTTAAGTATTAAGTTAGCACATGACTTAAAATAACTCTTTCTTCTGACTGGTCCTTATAAAGCCGGTACCTATATTCGGTTACGTTGATTTCAGTGTTCAAGTGCCTAACCATCAAGACCGTGCACGGACGCCGTATATTCCACACGTGGGAGGAGGCTGAGCGTCTGGTTGCCGAGAAACAAGTTGACGTTACCAAGGTCATCTCACACCACTTCCCGATGTCGCAGTTTGAAAAGGCCTTCGAGACGTTGTTTAGTGGTGCCGCTTGTAAAATCACCATGGATCCGTCCAAATAACGCCAGACAAAATTGCAACATCCAAACATTGTGTTCTTATTACACATGTATCATAGTTATGCTTTAATAAATCTTTAGTAAATTCTCTGTAAAGCAAGTATAACGACTGGTCGTAGCTAAATGCATGATGAAAATATTGCAGATAGCTCCCCAAAAGAACTTATATTCAATATTAACCATTATTTAACCCTCTCGGCGCCAAATTTTTAATTGTCGTCTGCAATTTTTTTTTGTTAAATTATTTGGTACAATAAGGAAATGAGATAATTAAATGCAAATTTCAAAGGAATAAATCACATATATAGAAATTGAGACAAAAAGTGAAGTCCCTGATCAGAAGCCGCCTTGCACTATTTGTCTTGGTGCATTTATGCGACATTGACGGTGAAAGTGTTAAACCGTTGTCTGCTAATGGACACTTTCAAATAGCGTTGATCCAGATGAGGCGCCGAGAACCTGTGCGTCTTATCAGGATCCAATATATTTGGTTAATATTTTCTAAAAACAAATCGGAAGTAAATGAAAATTGTACCAAATGGGAAATTAGGCAGACAACATATTCATAGCATGCAAAGGATTAACTGTTCTTGCTCCAAAGTTGTGTGAAAGATAGATATACTGATCTAAGCGTAGATACAAACCAGTTTACTCTCTGATCGTGATCTCGAAATGAAATGGATACAAAATGCCTTTAAGAACTGTATCATTCGACAAATTATTACAAATGATAATTACATTCGCCTGTTTTCACCACAGGGTTCAGTTTCAAAGAAGATCCTCTATAGAAGTATCTATTTTCAGCTTTATTCAGTCCAATAATATTATATAGTGTATAGATACCACGCTTGTTTTGTTTTCTTTTTGATTGTTTTGATATGATTGAGGTGTTGGGGAAATAATGAATACATTGTCGCTACAGTAAAACCTCTCTAAACCGGACGTTAAGTTTAGTATAAATATCGGTCTTGGAGATAGGTGACCGCTTAATGAAGGGTGAAAGTCATGCAGAAAGCTCCTCTAGGAGCTTTCTGCATGACTTTCACCCTGCATTAAGCATCCACCAGCCTAGAAGTATCTAAATTATTCTCAATTAAAATTCCGGTTTAGAGAGGTTTTACTGTACATTGATTGTAAATATTTTACCAATGTAATTAATTTCAAAAGTTTTCATTAACCCTCTCCTTCATATAAACGTGTTTTCAAGTATCTGCAAACAAAGTAGACCCATATCAGGCGTCTCCTATTGAATCCGTCTGATCAGGGTCTGCTCTGTTTGTTAGATATAGATACGTTTCTTTTGTTTCTAAAATCGCTGCAATGTTCAGCCTTCAATGTTGCATTATAACTATTTTGTTCTTGAATATTCAATAGGTACTGAAATTTGGAAACATAGAACTTATAAACAGGACTACATGAAATGCAAACGTGTCACAGGAACGTGTTTGTGACGAATACTTGCAAATTCTTGAAATATTTGCTACACATAGGTTTGACAAAGTCACAAAATGGTTCGGGTTTTATGGCCTAGTTTGTAGGACCCAGTTCTTAACAATATATGTCGAGTTTAGTGGACTTATTTGTACGACACAATTTAGTTCGTGCTTTGTGGATTTGTTTGTACGACCTGATTCATCACAATGTTATTCGTGTTTTCGTGCACTTGTTTGTACGACCCAATTCTTCACAATCTGAATCGTGTTAGTATCATACGACTGCAATGTGTAAACAACATATTCATATGAAGTCACTACTGCCTTGAACACAATAAATGAAAAATTCTTATAACGCAAACGTGCGAGTCAGATTCAAGTTTTTGTCTTATCATTTTATTGTTTAAAGAGTTGCACGTTTTTGGTTTATCGCCTATTATGTATATGCTGCAAGCGATTTTCATTAACCCTTTCGGCGCCAAATTTCAAATTGTCGTCTGCAATCCAAGTTTGTTAAATCATTCAATGAAATAAGGAAATGAGACAAATACATGCAAATTTCAAAGAATAAAGAACAACTATAGAAATAGATATTTAGACAAAAGGCGGCGTCTGATCTGGGACTGCACTATTTGTCGTGGTGCATTAATGCGACATTTGCAATGAAAGGGTTACACCTTATCCCAATAATCGTGATTTATCTCGCATATTCAAACAGCTTGGAGGTTAAAGGTTTTGTGTAACGATATTGGCATATTTGTCTTGCTTCTATCAATTATACTAGACGCGTTTTTGTTCCAAACGATAATAAATTATGAATGTGACGAACTAATTGCCGATTTTCATTCCAAAAGAATGTTGCCTTAGGGTGTCAAACATTCCACAAGGAACGTAATACAGTATAGACTGTCTTAACCCTTTCCCTCATATAAACGTGTTTTCACGCACTTACAAACAGAGTAGACCCAGATCAGACGGCTCCTAGAGGAGCCGTCTGATCAGGGTCTGCTCTGTTTGCTAATAGAATTTTATAGATCTGTTTCTTTGCTGTCTAAAATATCTACAATATTGCACCTTCCATATTTCATTTTAACTTTTTTGTCCATGAATATTCAGTAGGTAATGAAATTTGGAATAAATGTAGAACAGGGAAAGGGTTAAGCTACCATTGGTTTATTTAACATTGAAAACTTGAAAAGCTGGTGGATGCTTAATGATGGGAAAAATCAATGCAGAACACACCTTCCTGCCTTACGGGCCCATAATTAGACCTCTTTTGGTGGTCGCTTAAGACAAACTATACGATATACGAGGAATCGCAAGCTATGTAGACCCAGACCAGCCGTCGCCTTTACAGCGCGGTGTTTGATAAAGATCAACGCCGTTTGATACCCTTTAGACTGATCTCGCTACCACTGTACAAACTGTAAACCATGATCTTACACTAAAGAATCGACAATATGGATTATCTTGCTTCACACTGTTTAAGAACCCGACGACACATTTTCCATTGTCTTGGCTGACCGGCAATGCGGATTATCTCGCTTCAGACTGTTGAGAACCCGAGGACACATTAATCTAATTAATATTCATGATAAAATTATTTCTTACATGAATATTTATGGTGTAAATGGTTAAAATATGACAGGGGGCTTGCAAGGATCATGTCTTAGAAGCTGTATACAGTAAACGTAGCTCTTGATGCTATTCGTCAATGCATTCTCATAATCGGAATTATATTAAATCTTCCATCCTCCTGCTTTGCGTCCAAATTCTACTAGACCTGACACATTATGATTATATTCTGCAGAAGTGTACAAGGCTGGGCGTAAAGCAGCAGAGTCTGACATTGTTTTCTGAGTTGAGGGGTTTCGAGACTGACGATGCGTTGACGAGTACAACAGCGGATAAAGGGCAAACATTAAATTATGAAATACGATAAGCGCGATACCATACGCAAAATACATATTCGACACTGCTCATGGTTACAGGTTTGTGTGAGTGTTTTAATCCGGTTTAAAACCCGTTCAATAGCATTATTAATTTATTATATTATTATTATACAGCAAGTTATTTCTCTGGTTGAATACGACTTTGTATCAGCGTGTACATATATATTGAAAAGGTCCTTATTAATATGTTACTGAATTTATTTGATATGCATTATTAAATTCATGTAAAACATAGACAAAAGTTAATGTATTAGTTAAACAGGAAACACCACATACAAAACAAAGAGTCGCCCAAACAGCACCATGACAATAAAGTTCAGCAAATGAAACAAACAAACAAAAGGCGGAAGATGGAAGTTCCACCTTTGACCATCGGTCAGTCACTGTGGGTTAAGACCGGTTAAGGGGCGCCTGACATCACATTTATTCCATCCCCACCCTAAAAGATAAACAATGTAAATAAACATGTCCCCTCTCCGACTACATGTAATCTACAGCAACCGTGATGACAATTACAGTGATAAATTGCATGTAAAATGAAAACATATATAATTGAAACAAAGTGGATCCACCTATTGCTAGTGTACTCAATGTTTGTGCTATGAACAAAGTAGCTGTAGAGAAGTAATAAAGGATGCGAAAAAAAACGAGATGACATTGATCCAACAACTCCTTCCGTTTCCGGATTTTAGAGGGCGAATTCATAGAGTGATAAGCCTTTCCTGTCGGTGTGCATGAATCGAGGACAGTGCGTAAAAGGGTTGACAACCAAACATATAGTATGCTGTAGTTCTATAGGGTCATACCTTTTCCATGAATTATTTTACATATTTGATGGACACAGTGAGAATATGGGTATGTCCATTAATTTAACTAAATTTGTAAATCACACCACCATGAAATACGTGATGTGAAACACCGTTTCTCAGGAGCGTCTTAAGATTACACTTATACTTGCCGATTTCGATGGTAAAATTTAGGGAAAAAGTGCCAGGTGAGGTATTGTGAGGGGGCAGTCTCCCGCGTCCGTCGTCGTGCGTCGTACGTATGTGCGCCGTGTGTATATGCGTCGTGCGTCGTCAACAATTTACTTAAACATCTTCTTCTCTGAAACCACAAAGCCTAGAGCTTTGATATTTGGTATGTAGAATCATCTAATGGTCCTCTACAAATGTTGTTCAAATTATGTCCCCCGGACCAAAAATGGCCCGCCCTGGGGCTTATCAGTTTTTCTTAGGAAAATTTTTAAAAAAAATTCTCCTCTGAAACCGTAAGGCCTAGACCTTTGATATTTGGTATGTAGCATCATCTAATGTTCCTCTACAAAGATTTTCAAATTATTACCCCCGGCCCAAATATGGCCCCTCCCCGGGGCTTATCAGTTTTTCATAGGAAAATCTTTAAAAATCTTCTTCTCTGAAACCATAAAGCCTAGACAATTGATATTTGGTATGCAGCACCATCTATCGGTCCTCTACAAAGATTGTTCAAATTATGTCCCCCGGACTAAAAATGGCCCCGCCCTGGGGCTTATCTGTTTTTCATAGGAAAATCTTTAAAAGTCTTCTCCTCTAGAACCGTAAGGCCTAGGCATATGATATTTGGTATGTAGCATCATCTATTGGTCCTCTACAAAGATTGTTCAAACTATGACCCCCGGACCAAAAATGGCCCCGCCCCGGGGCGTATCAGTTTATCAAAGGAAAATCTTTAAAAATCTACTTCTTTTGAAACCATAAGGACTAGACCTTTGGTATTTAGTATGTAGCATCATCTAGTGGTCCTCTACAAAGATTGTTCAAATAATGACCCCGGACCAAAAATGGCCCCGCCCCGGGGCTTATCAGTTTTTTAGCTCACCAGAGCACAAAGTGGTCAGGGTGAGCTTTTGTGTTTGCTTGGTGTCCGTCGTCCGTCGACGTGCGTCGTCCGTTGTCCGTCGTGCGTCATCAGTCGTCAACAATTTGAACCTTTTAACATCTTCTCCTCTAAATCAACAGGATTCTCAGCTAAAAGTTCATCTTTGGCAAATAGCATCATATTTAGGTCCTCTACAAAAGTGATATAAATTATGGCCCTGGGGTCAAAATTGGCCCCGCCCCAGGGGTGCCTTGTTTTCAATAGAAACATATAGTAAAACTTTGAAAATCTTCTTCTCTGAAACCAGAAGGTTCTCAGCTTTCATATTTGGCACATAGCATCATGTTCAGGTCCTCTACAAAGTTATATAAATTATGGCCACGGGGTCAAAATTGGCCCCGCCCAAAGGGGTGGGCAGTTTTCAAAAGAAACAAACAGTGAAATCTTTGAAAAACTTCTTCTCTAAAACTGGAAGTCTCTAAGCTTTCATATTTGGAACATAGCATCATGTTCAGGTCCTCTACAAAGGTTCTATTAATTATGGGCCTGGGTCAAAATTGGCCCCGCCCCAGGGGTGGGCAGTTTTCAATAGAAACATGTAGTAAAACTTTGAAAATCTTCTCCTCTAAAACCAAAAGGTTCTCAGCTTTCATATTTGGCACATAGATTCATGTTCAGGTCCTCTACAAAAGTTATACAAATTATGGCCCTAGTGTCAAAATTAGCCCCGCCCCAGGGGTGGGCAATTTTCAATAGAAACAAATAGTGAAATCTTTGAAAATCTTCTTCTCTGAAACTGGGAGGCTCTCAGCTTTCATATTTTGCACAGAGCATCATGTTCAGGTCCTCTACAAAAGTCAAATAAATTATGGCTCTGGGTTCAAAATTGGCCTCACCAATATTGTTCAAACTACGTTTTCGTTGCAAAAACTTACATCTATTTCTTCTACAATTTATGACAAAAGAGACGATTTTGATTTTAGTATTGTCAATTTCCTTCATCTTGACGGAGATTTCTCCGCAATCCATCTTACAGGGTTACATATCTCAATTTCGTTTCGCTGGAGCTTGTTCTTCTGTCGACGATTTCAACAATGAATTCTCACTGAAACTGGAAGGTTCTCAGCTTTCATATTTGGCACAGAGGATCATGTTTAAGTCCTCTACAAAAGTTATATAAATTATGGCTATGAGGTCAAAATTGGCCCTGCCTCACGGGAAGCCAGTTTTCAATAGAAACATATAGTGAAAACTTTGAAAATCTTCTCGTCTGAAACTGGAAGGTTCTCAGCTTTCACATTTGGCACATAGCATCATGTTCAGGTCCTCTACAAAAGTTATATAAATTGTGCCGCTTGGGTCAAAATTAGCCACACCCTAGGCCAGGCTGGTTTTCTATAGAAACATATAGTGAAAACTTTGAAAATCTTCTCATCTAATTATCTGGTGAGCGCTTCATGGCCATTCTGACCCTCTTGTCATAGGAAAATCTTTAAAAATCTTCTTCTCTGAAACCGTAGGACCTAGACCATTGATATTTGGTATGTAGCATTATCTACTGGTCCTCTACAAAAGTTGTTCAAATTATGACCCCAGGACCCCCCGGGGCTTATCAGTTTTTCATAGAAAAATCTTTAAAAATCTTCTTCTCTGAAACCATAAGGCCTAGACCATTGATATTTGGTAGGTAGCATTATCTAATGGTTCTCTACAAAGATTGTTCAAATTATGACCCCTTGGCCAAATATGGCCCGCCCCGGGGCTTATCGGTTTTTCATAGGAAAATATTTTAAAATCTTCTTCTCTGAAACCGTAAGACCTAGACATTTGATATTTGGTATGTAGCATCATCTATTGGTCCCCTACAAAGATTGTTCAAACTATGACCCCGGACCAAAAATGGCCCCAGGCCGGGGCTTATCAGTTTCATAAAAAGCTTCTTCTCTGAAACCGTAAGGCCTAGACCTTTGATATGTAGCATCATCTAATGGTCCTCTACAAAGATTGTTCAAACTATGACTCCCGGACCAAAAATGACCCCGCCCCGGGGCTTATCAGTTTTTCATAGGAAAATCTTTGAAAATATCTCCTAAACTGTAAGGCCTAGACCTTTAGTATGTATTATCATCTAATGGTTCTCTACCAAGATTGTTCAAATTATTACCCCTGGACCAAAATGGCACCGTCCCTGGCTTATCAGTTTTTCATAGGAAAATCTTTAAAATCTCCTGTGAAATCGTAAGGCCCGGAACTTTGAAACTGATATGAAGCATCATCTAATGTTCTTTTATTTAGATTGTTCAAATTTGAAACTCAAGGCCTAAAATTATGGCTCTTGGTTTTATATTGGCCCCAATCTGAAGCTTACTTATTTTTACACAGAAATGCAGTGTATGCATATGTCTATAGTAACCAGGTGAGCGATTTAGGGCCATCATGGCCCTCTTGTTGTTTATGATATCTATATCCTTACAGCTTTTCAGTTAAAATGAGAATTCATTGTTGAAATCGTCGACAGAAGAACAAGCTCCAGCGAAACGAAATTGAGATATGTAACCCTGTAAGATGGATTGCGGAGAAATCTCCGTCAAGATGAAGGAAATTGACAATACTAAAATCAAAATCGTCTCTTTTGTCATAAATTGTAGAAGAAATAGATGTAAGTTTTTGCAACGAAAACGTAGTTTGAACAATATTGGTAAATACGCAATTGCCCATTGATCTGGAGAGAATTGACCCTTTCCTTCATATAAACGTATTTTCACACTTTTGTAAACAGAGTAGACCCATATGAGACGATTCCTGTAGGAGTCGTTTAATCATGCATGGCTTGCCCTGTTTGTTATTATAAACTCTACAGTTTCTACAAATACCAACTTTAATCAATTGTAGTAATTTTCTAAAAGAAATAACTCATCAATGTGATACAACTTTTCGACACAATAAATCACAAAGCTGTTATGTATATAAGCGATATGGATTAAAACAGGTGTACATCTTGACCATGGTTACATAATACCTCACTAATATGACGAGGTGCTTATCAAGGTGGAAACCGTGTCTATATGTGGCTCAGACATCGCCCTCTACAACTGGAACCGTGTTGCATGTATAATTATTTAGAGTACCATTCATACCTTGGCACGAAAGCGCCGGAACTGTGGTAGAAAAAACTAGGTATAATACTCAGAGAGCCAATAGTGCCTACCGTGCACCCCCTAGACTTTTTTCATGGGTACCAAAATGTTCGGAAAAGTGTCCTGAATCAGAACCGCGAATGTGCTCAAACTTAAATTCTTTTAGGCTTTGTGTATTTAACCGTTTCCTTGGCAACCCCCCAGTTTTCGTAATGATGACCCATACCTACAAATTCGCCCAAACTGGTACGCTTTCGTTGCAAAATCTTATACTCAGGGAGTCAATAGTGCCTACCATGCACCCCACCCCCCCCTAGACTTTTTTCATGGGTACCAAAATGTTCGGAAAAGTGTCCTGAATCAGAACCGCGAATGTGCTCAAACTTAAATTCTTTTAGGCTTTGTGTATTTAACCGTTTCCTTGGCAACCCCCAGTTTTCGTAATGATGACCCATACCTACAAATTCGCCCATATCACAGCCAGTTTTTGTCCTAAAACTATAAAACTGGTACCAACTGGAATATAAGACATTGTGCTTTTATTTCCAACTTGTTTTTCAATTATCTTATTTGCATACTCATGAATATTAATGAGAACATTAAAAATAGTAAAAAAAAGTATAGAAGTAACGTAAACCTTTCATTTTTTTCCTACAAATATCAGAAAATAACTTCAAATGCAGTTTAACATAATGACAAAAAAACCAGGAAACAATATATCCAATTTGAGGACGATAGCATTAACTTTAAGTACCATTTTCACCGTTTCCATGGCAACACCCTATTTTTCGCAATAATGGCCCGTACCTGTAAAATCGTACATATCACAGCCAGTTTTTGTCCTAAACCTATAAAACTGGTACCAAATTGGAGATACGACATTGTGATTTTATTTCCAGTTTTTTTTTTAAATTACCTCACTGTGATATGGGCGAATTCGTAGGTATAGGTCATCATTACGAAAACTGGTGGGTTGCCATGGAAACGGTTAAAATACACATAGCCTAAAAGAATTTAAGTTTGAGCACATTCGCGGTTCTGATTCAGGACACTTTTCCGAACATTTTGGTACCCATGAAAAAAAGTCTAGGGGGGGGGGTGCATGGTAGGCACTATTGACTCCCTGAGTATAAGATTTTGCAACGAAAGCGTAGTTTGAAAAATATTTGTACATACGCAATGGTCCAAAGTTTGATCTGGAGAGAATTAATCCTTTCTTTTATATTAACGTATTTTGTAAACGTAGTGGACCCAGATCGTAGGAGTCGTTTGATCATATATGGTCTGCTCTGTTTGCTTATGAAATTATTATTAACTACAGTTTCTAAAAATACCAACATTTATCAATTGCATTAAATTTCTAAAAGACATAACTCGTCAATGCGATACAACTTTTCAACACTATGAATCACAAAACTGTTATGCACATAAGCGATGTTCATTACAAAGTGTACATGTCGACACTGGATGCATCAGACCTAACTAGTATGCGGACTCAGACATTCTTTCGGCGACAGTTGCGAACATGGCGTCTACAGTCGAACTTCCAAAGACGATGAAGGCTTTAATGAAGAAAACTGTGTCGGAGTCGTATGAATATACGGAAGTACCAGTACCGGAGCCTAACGATGACGAGGTGCTTATCAAAGTGGACACCGTGTCTATATGTGGCTCAGACATCGCCCTCTACAAATGGAACAGTGTTGCACGGATAATTGCAACGGTCCCATTCATACCTGGGCACGAATGCGCCGGAACTGTGGTGAAATGCGGCCCTAACGCGACCCTGGAAGTTGGTACCAAGGTTGGGGTAGAGAATCACTTTTACTGCGGGAACTGTTACCAATGCAAGAATGATCTACGTGAGATATGTGCCAACATGGGCCAGTATGGCCTAGGGAGGCAGACCATACACGGAGGGTGTTCTGAGTACTCTATTGTGCCACAGAAATACTTGTATAACATCACAAAAGATCTTAGTAAGTAGATATGTGCTTTGCGCCGCTTTTATTAAACCATTTTAACTCTTTTGCTGCCACCTTTTTTTGTCTGCAAAATTTGTCGTCTGCTACAATATTCTGCTTTTCATTTTTCTTCATATTTGTGTAAATACAGGCACAGTAGCAAACAACTTTGATCCTGTTGAGATACCGAGTTACTCTGCGTCTCATCTGGATCCAAACTGTTTGCGTAAGTGATTGGCAGCGAAAGAATTAATACTCACGAATGATTTCAAAGCAAGCTTATTTCAAAGCAAACCACAGATGGTGTTTCCACTAATGCTATTAATAGACTACTTTTAGACCCAACCTCTTTGAATAATTCTTTTATATAATTCTAGACTTTACTAGAGAAAAGGATTCTCTATTTATCACAATGGTTTTCAAAAAAGACTTTTACAGAGATGTCAAAAACGTCAGTAGGAGGGAATGGGTTAATAATAATAAATTCATTTCGAAGAAACTAGCAAACTATTTTCAGAATAAATTAGATCTTAGTGTCATACATTTTGTTTCCAGATAAGATGGCTAAATTATTTTTCTTTCTTGTTTTCTATCATTCTTATTCTTTCTTAGGTTCCGAGGAAATAGCCATGTTGGAACCTCTAGGTGTTGCTCATAACGGCATTGAAAGACTCAATGTCAAGGACGAAGATGTTGTTGTTATTGGATGTGGCGCTGTTGGACTACTTGCTCAGAGTCTGGCAAAAGCGATGGGTGCTAAAAGGTTTGTGTGCCAATCAGACAATAGAATCTATCGTTTTAAGTCTTGAATATAAATTGTAGCTTAACCCTTTCGGTGCCAAGTCTCTAATTGTCGTCTACAATCCAATTTTGTTAAATCATTCGGTACAATACCGAAAATGCAAATTTCAAAGAAATAAAGCACAGATATACATGTAGAAATAGAGATTAAGACAAAAAGTGAAGTCCCTGATCAGACGCCGTCTTCGAAAGGCGGCGTCTGGTCTTGGGCTGCACTATTTGTCGTGGCGCATTTAGGCGACATTGGCGATGAAAGGGTTGATGCAATGCAAACGTTTGAATTTAACCCCGTAACACTATACTCCACAAATACGCCTTTGCAAGCAGAGTGAGCCGTCTGATCAAAGTCTGCTCTGTTTGCTTACGATATAATAAAATATGGATCTACAATTTTTGCAATCGTCAAAACGTTCTGTGTCCAACTGCTGTTATAATATTTATACCAAATTAATACCCAAGACGTTATTATTTCTTACATGAATAGTCAAGGAGTAAAGGGTTTATAAGCATCCACTTGTTTTACTGTATATCCCCAAAGAGATCGCCTTAGAAGAAAATCCTGCAATGCAAAACCTTTACCTCGCTTTAAAACTGTCTGCTCAATTTTTAATCTGGTATAATTTGAAATACATGTTCTTCCAATTTGACCAAGCTTTTCCGAAACTGTTGACTAAGTGTCATGCCACACGTTTTCGAGAAATTAATGACCAAGTGACGAACAGCTTGGATCCTGAAGAGACATCTAATATCTCGGCGTCTCATCTGGATCCAAATTGTTTGCAAGTGCTATTCACGTCGCGGATAACGGGATCTGGGTCCAAGGTTATACAACAATATCAAATATCTGATTTGTCAGATTCTTATAAAAAAATATAACCTTGGGGTCAAGGTTAATTTACGAGTGTATCGAGATTCATTGTTATTATAGCATGAACATGATACTGTTTACCCTTTACTCCATATATATACATGTATATATACGCCTTTCTACGCCTTTGCAAACAGAGTAGACCCAGATAAGACGACTCCTTTTGGAGCCAACTGATCATGATCTGCACTGTTTACTTATAATATGACACAGGTCTTGTTATACTGTTTCCACCATGTCCAAATTTCCTGTGCTCATGTGCCATTATAAGATAATTGATATACATGCTGTCATGATTTCGTACGTGATTACTTGTAGTAAATGGTTAACAATTTACTCGATGAATATGTATTCAGTTATACATTATTATGATTGTATGAATTATGGCTGAATTTTCATAATAGCATCAAGAACAAACATAAGGTATTTGATTTTGGCAAAAAGTGTAGAACCAGCTTTATATCATGTATTAAGCAAATAGAACAGTGCCTAGTCAGACGGCTCTCGGGTCTACTCTGTTTGCAAAGGCGTTAAAACATTTTAGTTTAGTTTATATGCATGCATTGCAAATTGACCTATTTTATTACCAAACTGTCCTACATATGTAAGGAAATATTTTATGTGTAGTTTTGTATGCGAAACATACACCAACGTCAGATGGTTCTGTGTCGTAACTGTGTGACGTACTGTGCATATAATGTTACATTTGAGTGTTGGTGATCTGAATGCGCTGACACATAATATGACACAGGCAGATATAATATGACACAGGCAGATAAACGTACAGAAAGGATGATGTGGGTTTACCTATAATTCCAAATTAACCCCATTTTTATTATTCTTAACCATATATACGTATTAAATATATTTTGTTTTAAATATTCTATATACATTGAATATACCATGTTTTGTCACCCTGTCACCTGTCACTTATCCAATAACACACGTGGTCGTTGGGGCACCATGGATGTTGTCGCAACCATTCTTCGCCATGTTTCTCGGTCGTGTGCAGTCCTCTGGGAGTCCGCAAAACCCAACCCCGTCCATTCGTTAATGTTGCAGGACCGTCATTTTCTTGCCCCTCGTTTCCTTTCACCTTCACCTATGCCTTGCAGGATTGTCTTTGTAAGGCCTAAACTCCTTATTGCAGCTTCCTCCGTTTAACTATTGTCATTAGGTCTATGTATGGGCCAATAGCTTGTGTTATCTTGGCTCTGATTGCTTGATTTGTGACATGATCTTTGTAGGAAATTCCAAGCCTTCTGTAGCATCTCATATCTATCGCACTGATCTTCTTCTCCCAGTTTTGTACATGTAATTTATCCATGTTAAGCGCCTTTGAACGCACATATCCGGTGTGAAAAAAGCGCTATATACATGTAAATGTGGTATAATAACAATATATGATAATAATTAAAACGCGTATGTATGGAGTAAACGATTAATTCAAAACACATATATATTGGTGCTTGTTTTGTTTTGGTAGTGTCCGTTTCATACCGCTTTATCACAGATATGATCTAATAGCATCGTGGTCATTTACAAAAAGTACAAAAATGAGGCATGCAGGAAACACCACATACAGAACAAATAGCCGCCCAAACAGCAACACAAGGAAACAGCAAATGCACATAACTATAAAAACATCAAGAGACGCACAAAGACAAAACAAACATACAATAGAGGGAGGATGGAAGTACCGCCTTGGAACGGTACTTCCTCGAAATTACATACAAATGCATTATGCAAATTATACAATGTAACAGATAAATGCGCGTACTTAGATACTTAAACCGTCATTTCTTCACCAAACCCTATGCTGTGACTACTCTTTAGAATCATCTCTCCGAGACGATTCTGAAGAGTGGTTACAACATAGGGTTTGACGGAGAAATAAAGAAGTTATTCTTGAAAATGTTTTGATTTACACATCTTTTCTGGACCTATCAATTATGTTTGTTTTGTACATCAGTATCATTATTCTGAAGAGTGGTAACAACATAGGGTTTGGCGGAGAAACAAAGGAATTAGCGCATATGTATGTCAATTTATAATATTGTGCAGCTGTTCATTTTAGTGTTATTTCTATACTGAGTGTGTGAAGACGTATTTACAAAATCTACCCGTATATACTACTCGATGTAAACTTTCGCAGCTTTTGATAATATAAGAATGATAGTGGCAAACATAGACACTAGTACAGACTTCAAACGTTGGTATTTTATACCCTGTTATAACATATTCACGAGGAGTAGTTACACCATATATTTTGCAACATATTGTATCAAGGAGATCCATAATTATAAGCTGTTAGCTTTCGGTCAAATATTTTTTCTCATATGCTGATGTAATTTCTGAATTATATATAACTGAAAGAATTAAAAAATGTTCAAACTTAAGGAATTAGTTTAGAGGAAGAAAGCAATATATAATTATGTCTGTATGAGGAGTGGTATTTTTCAGGGTTATTGGTGCTGATATTGAGGAGTGGAAGCTCGTGCTTGCCAAGGACATGGGTGCAGACATTGTTGTCAATACTAAGGAGAGAGACCTAAAAGAGGTAACCACTTGGACAAAAACATTGGTCTGCAATAGTTAACTGTATCGACCTCATTGTTTTATGTACATACAGTTAAAATACGAGCTTGATACCTGTCGACCTCCGAAATATCACCGGGCAGCGTTTAATTTTATTATAGATTTGACTAGATTTTCGAATCTGTACTAATTCTGTACTGCTTTGAATGGAAAAGTAGTCAAGTCAAGCAGGCAAAGCCACATACAAGACGCAACCACCACCAAAACACCGATAGACAGCATGACACACAAACACACAACCACACACCCAAACGCACAAACACACATACACACACACACACACGAAATGAACACAGAAAACACCAAAAGACACACAAGAACCAGAGACAAACGTTCCACATATGAACAAAATCACAAGCACAAAGACGCAAGGCAAACAAAAGGAAGGGTGACAAAGAGAGTACCGCCTTCGCACGGTCAGTAGCAAAAACACCACTGGGGGTTTAAACCGGTTTACGGACGTCCTAACCTCACACTTCTCTCAAAATCACCCTAGCTTTACAAATATTGTAAATAAAGGTATCCCCGCTGGACTTACCCACAACATACACGACGGTGAACACAGGACAACATGTAAAACATAGCATTATAACTGTGACAATCCGTCAAATATGTACTCAATGACTTTGCTGAAGTCAGAGCACTTGCAGGTAAGCCGTTAAGGGCACGACAGGATAAAAGTAATACATGAGTCTGGTAAGCTCATCCTGTATCCAAGTTTAAGAGTATACCATCATAGAGTACTACCCTCGGCCTGTCATCGCGCAAGCAAAGAGGGAAGCGTAGCTACCGACTGTAAAAGGGTCGATAACCAAACATGCAGTGCGTTGCAATATAATAGGATCATAACCTTTCTTTTTAAATGTTTTAATTTGAACCTTTTTTGATAGTTGTTTTTGTCTAGAATGTTGAAGCCAGCAAGCCCCTTGAGTCGCTTTCCTACGACGTCGTCAATGATATGGTACATGTTAATCTGCCTAACTTGAATAACTATTGACTATGGAAATAAAAACATCAAGAAATGTAAATTATTCAGGTGGTTTGCCCTTTTGTAATACATCCTTAGGATGGCGCTGAAAAAAGGCATAGATATGTCTGTCAAGGTGCCCCTCCCTTATTCAATCTTCTTTGCTTGCACACTGTGTTAAAATTAATCTGCACAGGTATTCATGCAGATGAATAAATTGGTTTTGAGATCTTTATAAGTTTAACTCTTTACACGCTAGCGGCAAAACAGTGATCATCTATGCAAACAGTTTGGATCCAGAGGAGACGCCGCATAATGCGGCGTCTCACCAGGGTCCAAGCTTTTTGACGGTTTTCAATATGTTTGCAAAGAAACGAAAGACATTTTTATTTCAAGACGACAATTGTTGCAGACGAAAAGTTCCAAAGAATTAATAAATAAATTAACCGAGGATAAAGTGTACATGTATGCCTAGGGCAACTACATTCTGTATCTTAACACATTACTCCACGAATATTCATGAAACAATTAATCATAGCATAAAGACTAATTTGATGGCTTTATTAAACTAATAAATGAACAAAGGACTTGTAGGTTATGTAAGAAACTGTAGTATCAGATCGAAAAAGTTATAAGTAAACAAAACACATCCAGATCATAATGATCAGACAGGAGTCGTCTGTTCAGGGTCTAGTCTGTTTGCAAAGAAGTGAAAAGGCGTTTATATGAAGAAAATGCTAAATAATAACTCAATCTATATCTTAATCTTAAATCTCAATGAAATATGTGTCCTTTGTTTCACATGCATTGCACATACTTCGTCACGTCAGGCAATTCCTTATTGAGAATTTGAGACCTATTTGCTGTTGATTAAACACAATTTACGCAATACCATCGTAAGCAATTTCGATCATTATCCGTGGTAGTTTTAACGTTGACGTCTACTGATTTTATAGAAATAATAAATTCATACCAGTGTTTTATCGTGCAATCGAACACTGGTAGGAGTTGAGATGCGAAGTAATTAAATCACGAGGCCGATTGATTTAATTATAAGCATCTCAACGACTACCCGTGTTCGATCGTACGACAAAACACTGGTATACCTATAATTTGTACCGCCACAACGGCACTACGTTTCTTGTTGTACGAGAATTTTCGAAGCCATATTACGTCATGTTAAGCCGTTATGTACAGCGCGTGCGGTGTTTTATGGATAATTCAAACATAGATACGTCCCTTCTTTGTTCATGTAGATGTGTAGAATTTATTTTTATTTTTCTCATTCCCAGTTCAATAAAACATTTGGATCCGGATGTGGCACTGAGTTTCTCGGCATTTCATATCGATCCAAACTGTCTGCATATTTTTTCACAAATTCGTCCACACACTCATAGAGTATAAGTGCTTTACATTTAGTCTTCAAAACTGTTTCCGTGCATCCAGACATCGCCGATAATAAATGTATGCATGTGTGTGAGCGTGTTGTTCTCAATGTAAAACAAAATTAAAAAAATATTGTCTCTTTTTCAGTTTGATACAAAGTGACTGTATATGTTTATAATGTAGATGTTATTTAGGATAGTTTCTAAAGTCGTTGCTTGTTACATGCAAACAGAGAAATATAACATACTTTGAATTGACGTAATATTTGCTATCGTGGTATGTTCAATCTTTGAATTGAATACTCTAAGTCTATTGTTTCCAACAGTATTGCACATAGTTTGTCGCTTCAGGTGATCATGGAACTGACCGGCGGGGTGGGTATAGGTCGGATATGTGAATGTAGTGGCAACGCAACCATGCTCAACTCCTGCTTTTCTTATCTTAGAAAGGGCGGACGAGTGACGCTTATTGGGCTTCCAAAACATCCCATGCATATCGATAATGTGCTGCAAGGCATAGGTAGATACGTACTGTTTTATAACATTAAGTTTCTTTCGTTTATCATTATTTCATTTGTGCCTTTATATCACAGGGGTCTGGACCGCTTCAGGGGGTCTATATGTACTATATAATAACAAGGGTTCCAACAAGCAGAACGGATATCCGTGTACCACGAGTACAAATATGACTGTAACTCTTACAATTAAATGATAATTTCGTAATTCTTTCGGCTATTGATAGCCAATATATTTTCTATCAAATAAATATAATCTTAAAACGGTAACCTATGAACAAGTATCAATCCAACAATGATTTTCTCAAAATTTCACGTGTTTTTAGGACCAATGACAAACGTTCGTTCATTCCGGTTTCACTATATCACAGCAATAACCTGGCAATCTGCAGTTCAAAAAATGGCGTGAGTCAATAAAACGAATCAATTCTAACACCAACCTCCAATTATTTAGTCCCCAGAATCAAAAGAATGATGTAAAACTAGCGAGTTTTGTCAGTTTGCTTCAAATCGTCGAGGAAGGAGCCATTGTACGTGACGTCACGGATTTTCCAACTTTTCCTTCGCTCATCCAATGAAATGGCTCCATTCAATTTTGTTGCGATATGGTAGCATCCGAAACAGAAACATAACGACAGACGGAAAGGCCGCTGTTGCTAGTTGCTTATTTATTAAGAGGACACAACACATGGAGATTGGTGATATAATTGGATTGTTTTATTGAACCTAGCCATCTTTTCAACTGAAAATCGCCAGGTTATGGCTGTGATATAGTGAAACCGGGGTGTACGAACGTTTGTCAATGAACCAGAAAAGACGTGAAATTTTGAGAAAATCGTTGCTGGATTGACAATTGCGCGTAAGGTACCGTTATAAGATTATATTTATTTGATAGTAAAATATATTTTTATTCAATAGCCGAAAGAATTACAAAATCATCATTGCAATTGCAAGAGTTACATTCATATTTGTACTTGTTGTACACGGATGTCCGTTCTGCTAGTTGGAACCCTTGTTATTATATATAGTACATATAGACCCAAATGAAGCGGTCCAGACCCCTGTGCTTTACATCGTAACATCCAAGTTGGCCTAAATCTAAAATCCATCTATATATATCGTATCTTATTGTGTTTTATCTACGTGTAAAGGCACATTCAACGACTTTACGTTTGAACAAAATTTACAGATTATGTTGCATTAGATGTAAGCACGTATATGATTACCTGTATATAACAACTACATGTATGTCCCTGGTGATCATATACGGGGTAAGAGAATTCATTCTGCATACAACTCGTCCTGCTTTAGACATGAGCTTAGGGAGCAAATGATTTTACACAATTTTTCACTCGCTACAATTTAAAGATTCGAGCTATAATCATCTGGTCTACCAACATGCAATCAGGGTGTCAGACAGTTTGGCAGGCTAAAGTTTAAGATAATTCATGACTTAAAACTAACTTTTTCTTCTGACTGGTCCTTATAAGGCCCGCGTCTATATCCGGTTACGTTGATTTCAGTGTTCAAGTGTTTAACCATCAAGACCGTGCACGGACGTCGTATATTCCACACGTGGGAGGAGGCTGAGCGTCTGGTTGCCGAGAAACAAGTTGACGTTACCAAGGTCATCTCACACCGCTTTCCGATGTCGCAGTTTGAAGAGGCCTTCAAGACGTTGTTCAGTGGTGCCGCTTGTAAAATCACCATGGATCCGTCCAAATAACGCCAGACAAAATTGCAACATCCAACATTGTGTTCTTATAATATAATAGTTATATTTGTGAATATTTAGTAAATTCTCTGTGAAACAAATCTAACGACTGGTCGTAACTAAATGCATAAAGAAAGTATTGCAGATAGCTCTAAAAAAGAACTTATATTTAGCATTAACTATTATTCAAAACCTTGTAATTGGCATTTTCAAATGGCCTGGGCCCAGGGTCCCTGCTTATAAAATTTTTAGTTGAGTCTGAGTACGTTCTCAAACTTTTGATTGGTCAGATTTGAGCCTCTGGCTCAAATCTGACCAATCAAAAGCTTGAGAACTCAAATCTGACCTATCAAAAGCTTGACAACGAAACTCAGACTCAACTAAAAGCTTTATAAGCAGGGACCCAGTTTAGACGCCGAGTGCTTCGGCATCTTATAAGGATCCAAGTGATTTGGAATTTAGTTAATTTTTCTCAAAATCTTGAACGACTCGAAAGTAAATGAGAATTTTAACCAATGGGAAATTAAGCAGACAACATATCAATAGCGGTCTTTGGGTTAACTTTTCTAGCTCCAAATCTGTAAAAGATAGATATGCTAATCTAGGTTTAGATCTAAACTAGTTTACACACTGACTGTGATCTCGAACATAATTTGTATACACAATAACTTTAAGAATTGTAACATTCTACTAATTATTGCAAACGATAATTACCTATCGCCCAGATAAGTACATGTATGCAGTTTTCACCACATGGTCCAGCTTGAAAGAGGATCTACTCTAGAAGTATCTATTATATAAGTACATGTATGCAGTTTTCACCACATGGTCCAGCTTGAAAGAGGATCTACTCTAGAAGTATTTATTTGCATAATGTAACAGACAGTCCAATAATACTATTTATTGTATAGATACCACGATTGTTTTGTTTGATGTGATTGAGGTGTGTGTGTGTTGGGGGGGGGGGGATAATGAATACATTGTCGTTACATTGATGCCAATATTTTACCGATGCAATTCAATTTCGAAACGTTTTTCATTAACCCTTTCATTCACATTAACGTAAACAGAGTAGACCCCGATCAGACGGCCCCAATAGGAACGGCTGGCCATGGTCTGCTCTGTTTGTTTATGGAATTAGATATAGATATATTTCTTTTGTTTCTAATATGCCTTCCATATTTCATTATAAACATTTTGTAGATACTGGAAATCGGAATAAACACAGAACAATTAAAAGGTTAAATAAATTCATTTGGTAAACTTATAAAAAAAAACTTATAAAAGGTATATTAATGACGAATACTTACAAATTCTTGAAACATTTGCTACAAATAGATTTGACAAAGGCACAAAGCGAAATGTGACATATTCATTTAAATTATGCCGTGAATCAGTTTCAAGTTTTTGTGTGACGAAAGTGGCATGATTGTCTTGTTTCTATCAATTATTCTAGATGTGGTTTCGATCCAAAAGATAATAAATTATGAATGTGCCAACTAATTGCCGATTATTTTCATTCCAAAGGAATGTTGCCTTAGAGTGTCAAAATTTCCTCAAGGAATGTAATTAAGTTGACCCTGTGATTTATTTAACATAGGAAATTTAAAAGCTGGTGGTTGCTTAATGCAGGGCAAAAGTAATGCAGAAAACCCCTTCCGGCCTTACAGACCCATAATTAGATCTATTTATCTAATTTATTTCCGCTGAAGACAGAATATACAATATACGAGGAATCGCAAGCTATGTAGACCCAGACCAGTCGTTGTCTTTACGAAGCGGTGTTTGATAAAGATTAACGCCGTTTGATACCCTTTAGACTGATCTCGCTACCACTGTACAAACTGTAGACCATGATCTAACGCTACAGAATCGACACTATATGATCTTGCTTCACACTGTTTGAGAACCCGATGACACATTGTCTAGTGTCTTGGCTAATCGACAATGTCGGTGATCTTTGTTCACACTGAGAACCCGCAGACACGGTTTCTCGTGTCTTGGTTAATTGACACTATTGATGATATTGATTCACACTGTTCTAGAACCCGATGATACATTTTCTCGTATCTTGGCTAATTGACACTGTTGATGAGCTTGCTTCATACTCTTTGAGAACCAGGCCCCGCTTCAGTCATAAAGCGCGATATACGCAAAATACGTATTCGACACTGTTCATGGTTACACGTTCGTGTGAGTGTTTTTGTCCGGTTTCAAACACGTTTAATAGCATTATATTCAAGTTAATTCTCTGGTGGAATACGATTTTGTATCAGCGTTGGCTGGCGCTGTTTGTTAAACACGTGTTTAAATATATTGATAAGGTCCTTAAATTAATAAGGTCTATTGCTGAATTATTTGTCATACATTATTAAATGCATGCAATACAGAGACACAGTTCATGTATGAGTCATGCAAAAAACACCACATAAAACATACAGCCGCCAGAACAGCACCACGACAAGAAAGTACGTCAAATGTACATGTCTATCAAACACAAAAAAGAGACGCATAAAGACATAACAAACAAAGGGCGGAAGATGGAAGTTTGGTACAATAAGGAAATGAGATAATTAAATGCAAGTTTCAAAGGAATAAATCACATATATAGAAATTGAGATTGTGACAAAAAGTGAAGTCCCTGATCAGACGCCACCTTGCACTATTTGTCTTGGTGCATTTATGCGACATTGGCGGTAAAAGTGTTAAATCGTTGTCTGCTAATCGACACTTTTAAATAGCGTTGGTCCAAACGAGGCGCCGAGGACATGGGCGTCTTATCAGGATCCAATATATTTGGTTAATATTTTCTAAAAATATTTGGAACAATCGGAAGTAAATGAAAATTGTACCAAATGGGAAATTAGGCAGACAACATATTTATAGCATGCAAAGAATTAACTGTTCTTGCTCCAAAGTTGTGTGAAAGATAGATATACTGATCTAAGCGTAGATACAAACCAGTTTACACTGTGATTGTGATCTCGAAATGAAATGGATACAAAATGCCTTTAAGAATTGTATCATTCGACAAATTATTACAAATGATAATTACATTCGCCTGTTTTCACCACACGGTCCAGCTTCAAAGAAGATCTTCTATAGAAGTATCTATTTTCAGCTTTAATCAGTCCACTAATATTATATAGTGTATAGATACCACGTTTGTTTTGTTTTCTCTTTGATTGTTTTGATATGATTGAGGTGTTGGGGAAATAATGAATACATTGTCGCTACATTGATTGCAATATTTTACCAATGTAATTCAATTTCAAAAGTTTTTCATTAACCCTCTCCTTCGTATAAAGGTGTTTTCACGTACATGTATCTGCAAACAAAGTAGACCCAGATCAGGCGTCTCCTATTAATCCATCTGATCAGGGTCTGCTCTGTTTGTTAGATATAGATACGTTTCTTTTGTTTCTAAAATCGCTGCAATGTTCTACCTTCCATGTTGCATTATAACTATTTTGTTCTTGAATATTCAATAGGTACTGAAATTTTGAAACATAGAACTTATAAACAGGACTACTAATGAAATGCAAACGTGTCACAGGAACGTGTTTGTGACGAATACTTGCAAATTCTTGAAACATTTGCTACACATAAGTTTGACAAAGTCACAAAATGATTCGGGTTTCATGGCCTAGTTTGTACGACTCAGTTCTTAACAATATATGTCGAGTTTAGTGGACTTGTTTGTACGACCCAATTCTTCACAATTTAGTTCGTGCTTTGTGGATTTGTTTGTACGACCTGATTCATCACAATATTATTCGTGTTTTCGTGCACTTGTTTGTACGACCCAATTCTTCACAATCTGAATCGTGTTAGTATCATACGACTGCAATGTGTAAACAACATATTCAAAAAAGTCTTATAACGCAAACGTGCGAGTCAGATTCAAGTTTTTGTCTTATTATTTTATTGCTTCAAGAGTTGCACGTTTTTGGTTTATCGCCTGTTATGTATATGCTGCAAGCGATTTTCATTAACCCTTTCGGTGCCAAATTTCAAATTGTCGTCTGCAGTCCAAGTTGTTAAATCATTCAATGAAATAAGGAAATGAGAGAAATACATGCAAATTTCAAAGAATAAAGAACAACTATAGAAATAGATACTGAGACAAAGGGCGGCGTCTGGTCTGGGACTTCACTATTTGTCGTGGTGCATTAATGCGACATTGGCAATGAAAGGGTTAAACCTTATCCCAATAATCGTGATTTGTCTCGCATATTCAAACAGCTTGGAAGTTAAAGGTTTTGTGTAACGATATTGGCATATTTGTCTTGCTTCTATCAATTATACTAGATGCGTTTTTGTTCCAAACGATAATAAATTATGAATGTGACGAACTAATTGCCGATTTTCATTCCAAAAGAATGTTGCCTTAGGATGTCAAACATTCCACAAGGAACGTAATACAGTATAGGCTGTCTTAACCCTTTCCCTCATATAAACGTGTTTTCACGCACTTACACACAGAGTAGACCCAGATCTGATCAGGGTCTACTCTGTTTGCTAATAGAATTTTATAGATCTGTTTCTTTGCTGTCTAAAATATCTACAATATTGCACCTTCCATATTTCATTATAACTTTTTTGTCCATAAATATTCAGTAGGTAATGAAATTTGGAATAAATGTAGAACAGGGAAAGGGTTAAGCTACCATTGGTTTATTTAACATTGAAAACTTGAAAAGCTGGTGGTTGCTTAATGCTGGGAAAAATCAATGCAGAACACACCTTCCTGCCTTACAGGCCCATAATTAGACCTCTTTTTGGTGGTCGCTTAAGACAAACTATACGATATACGAGGAATCGCAAGCTATGTAGACCCAGACCATCCGTCGCCTTTACAGTGCGGTGTTTGATAAAGATCAACGCCGTTTGATACCCTTTAGACTGATCTCGCTACCACTGTACAAACTGTAGACCATGATCTTTCACTAAAGAATCGACAATATGGATCATCTTGCTTCACACTGTTTAAGAACCCGACGACACATTTTCCATTGTCTTGGCTGATCGGCAATGCGGATTATCTCGCTTCAGACTGTTTGAGAACCCGAGGACACATTAATCTAATTAATATTCATGATAAAATTATTTCTTACATGAATATTTATGGTGTAAATGGTTAAAATATGACAGGGGGCTTGCAAGGATCATGTCTTAGAAGCTGTATACAGTAAACGTAGCTCTTGATGCTATTCGTCAATGTATTCTCATAATCGATATTAAGATTAAATCTTCCATCCTCCTGCTTTGCGTCCAAATTCTACTAGATCTGACACATTATGTTTATATTCTGCAGAAGTATACAAGGCTAGGCGTAAAGCAGTAGAGTCTGACATTGTTTTTGAGTTGAGGGGTTTCGAGACTGACGATGTGTTGACGAGTACAACAGCGGATAAAGGGCAAACATTAAATTATGAAAGACAATAAGCGCGATACATATTCGACACTGCTCATGGTTACAGGTTTGTGTGAGTGTTTTAGTCCGGTTTAAAACCCGTTCAATAGCATTATTAGCATTATTAATTTATTATATTATTATTATATAGCAAGTTATTTCTCTGGTTGAATACGACTTTGTATCAGCGTGTATATAATATTGAAAAGATCCTTATTAATAAGGCGTGTTACTGAATTTATTTGATATACATTATTAAATTCATGTAAAACACATACAAAAGTTCCAATATTAGTCAAACAGGAAACACCACATACAAAACATAGAGTCGCCCAAACAGCACCATGACAATAAAGTTCAGCAAATGAAACAAACAAACAAAAGGCGGAAGATGGAAGTACCACCTTTGACCACCGGTCAGTCACTGTGGGTTTAGACCGGTTTAGGGGCGCCTGACATCACACTTATTCCATCCCCACCCTAAAAGACAAACAATGTAAATAAACATATCCCCTCTCCGACTACATGTAATCTACAGCAACCGTGATGACAATTACAATGATAAATTGCATGTAAAATGAAAACATATATAATTGAAACAAAGTGGATCCACCTATTGCTAGTGTACTCAATGTTTGTGCTATGAACAGAGTAGCTGTAGAAAAGTAATAAAGGGTACGACAAAAACGAGATGACATTGATCCAACAACTCCTTCCGTTTCCGGATTTTAGAGGGCGTATTCATAGAGTGTTAAGCCTTTCCTGTCGGTGTGCATGAAACGAGGGCAGTGCGTAAAAGGGTTGACAACCAAGCATATAGTATGCTGTAGTTCTATCGGATCATACCTTTTCCATGAATTATTTTACATATTTGATGAACAAATTGAGAATATGGGTATGTCCAATACTTTTACTAAATTTGTTAATCACATCACCATGAAATACATGATGTGAAATACCGTGTCTCAGGAGCGCCTTAAGATTACACTTATACTTGTCGATTTCGATGGTAAAATTTAGAGAATGCTTATTTTTAGCTCACCTGGCACAAAGTGCCTGGTGAGGTATTGTGAGGGTGCAGTCTCCGGCGTCCGTCGTCGTGCGTCGTGCGTATGGGCGTCGTGCGTCGTGCGTCGTCAACAATTTACTTAAACATCTTCTTCTCTGAAACCACAAAGCCTAGAGCTTTGATAATTGATATGTGGAATCATCTAATGATCCTCTACAAAGAGTGTTCAAATTATGTCCCCCGGACAAAAAAATGGCCCCGCCCTGGGGCTTATCAGTTTTTCTTAGGAACATCTTTAAAATTCTTCTCCTCTGAAACCGTAAGGCCTAGACCTTTGATATTTGGTACGTAGCATCATCTAATGGTCCTCTACAAAGACTGTTCAAATTATGACCCCCCGGACCAAAAATGGCCCCACCCCGGGGCTTATCAGTTTTTCATAGAAAAATCTTTAAAAATCTTCTTCTCTGAAACCGTAAGGCCTAGACCATTGATATTTGGTATGTAGCATTATCTAATGGTCCTCTACAAAGACTGTTCAAATTATGACTCCTGGACCAAATATGGCCCCGCCCCGGGGCTTATCAGTTTTTCATAGGAAAATCTTTAACAATCTTCTTCTCTAAAACCGTAAGGCCTAGACATTTGATATTTGGTATGTGGAATCATCTATTGTTCCTCTACAAAGATTGTTCAAATTATGCCCCCCGGACCAAAAATGGCCCCGCCCTGGGGCTTATCAGTTTTTCTAAGGAAAATCTTTAAAAATCTTCTCCTCTAAAACCGTAAGGCCTAGACCTTTGATATATGGTATGTAGCATCATCTAACGGTCCTCTACAAAGATTGTTCAAATTATGACCCCGGACCAAAAATGGCCCCGCCCCGGGGCTTATCAGTTTCTCAAAGGAAACTCTTTAAAAATCTTCTTCTCTGAAACCGTAAGGAAAAGACCTTTTGATTTAGTATGTAGCATCATCTAGTGGTCCTCTACAAAGATTGTTCAAATTATGACACCCGGACCAAAAATGGCCCCGCCCCGGGGCTTATCAGTTTTTTAGCTCACCAGAGCACAAAGTGTTCAGGGTGAGCTTTTGTGATTGCCTGGTGTCCGTCGTCCGTCGGCGTGCGTCGTCCGTCGTCCGTTGTGCGTCGTCAGTCGTCAACAATTTGAACCTTTAAACATCTTCTCCTCTGAATCTACAGGATTCTCAGCTTTCATCTTTGGCACATAGTATCATCTTTAGGTCCTCTACAAAAGTGATATAAATTATGGCCCTGGGGTCAAAATTGGCCCCGCCCCAGGGTGCCTTGTTTTCAATAGAAACATATAGTAAAACTTTGAAAATATTCTCCTCTGAAACCAGATGGTTCTCAGCTTTCATATTTGGCACATAGCATCATGTTCAGGTCATCTACAAAAGTTATATAAATTATGGCCTTGGGTTCAAAATTGGCCCCGCCCCAGGGGTGGGCAATTTTCAAAAGAAACAAATAGTGAAATCTTTGAAAATCTTCTTCTCTGACACTGGAAGTCTCTCAGCTTTCATATTTGGCACATAGCATCATGTTCAGATCCCCTACAAAAGTTATATAAATTATGGCCCTGGGTCAAAATTGGCCCCGCCCCAGGGGTGGGCAGTTTTCAATAGAAACATATAGTAAAACTTTGAAAATCTTCTCCTCTGAAACCAAAAGGTTCTAAGCTTTCATATTTGGCACAAAGATTCATGTTCAGGTCCTCTACAAAAGTTATACAAATTATGGCCCTTGAATCAAAATTAGCCCCGCCCCAGGGGTGGGCAATTTTCAATAGAAACAAATAGGAAAATCTTTAAAAATCTTCTTCTCTGAAACCGTAAGGCCTAGACCATTGATGGTCCTCTACAAAGACTGTTCAAATTGTGACCCCCGGACCAAAAATGGCCCCGCCCCGGGGCTTATCGGTTTTTCATAGGAAAATCTTTGAAAATCTTCTCCTAAACTGTAAGGCCTAGACCTTTGAAATTTAGTATGTATTATCAGCTAATGGTTTTCTACCAAGATTGTTCAAATTATGACCCCTGGACCAAAATGGCCCCGCCCCTGGCTTATCAGTTTTTCATAGGAAAATCTTTAAAATCTCCTGCGAAATTGTAAGGCCCGGAACTTTGAAACTTATATGAAGCATCATCTAATTTTCCTTTATTTAGATTGTTCAAATTTGAAACTCAAGTCCTTGGTTTTATATTGGCCCCAATCTGAAGCTTACTTATTTTTACATAGAAATACAGTGTATGCCTATGTCTATAGTAACCAGGTGAGCGATTTAGGGCCATCATGGCCCCCTTGTTGTTAATGATATCTTTATCCTTACAGCTTTTCAGTTAAAATGAGACTTCGACTGTTGAAATCGTCGACAGAAGAACAAGCTCCAGCGAAACGAAATTGAGATATGTAACCCTGTAAGATGGATTGCGGAGAAATCTCCGTCAAGATGAGGGAAATTTACAATACTAAAATCAAAATCGTCTCTTTTGTCATAAATTGTAGAAGAAATAGATGTAAGTTTTTGCAACGAAAACGTAGTTTGAACAATGTTGGTAAATACGCAATGGCCCATTGATCTGGAGAGAATTGACCCTTTCCTTCATATAAACGTATTTTCACACTTTTGTAAACAGAGTAGACCCATATCAGACGACTCCTGTAGGAGTCGTTTAATCATGCATGGCTTGTCCTGTTTGCTTATGAAGTTATTATAAACTCTACAGTTTCTACAAATACCAACTTTAATCAATTGTAGTAATTTTCTAAAAGAAATAACTCTTCAATGTGATACAACTTTTCGACACAATAAATCACAAAGCTGTTACGTATATAAGCGATATGGATTAAAACAGGTGTACATATTGACCCTGGTTACATAATACCTAACTAATATGACGAGGTGTTTATCAAGGTGGACACCGTGTCTATATGTGGCTCAGACATCGCGCTCTACAACTGGAACAGTGTTGCACGTATAATTGCTACAGTCCCATTCATACCTGGGCACGAGTGCGCCGGAACTGTGGTAGAAAAAACAAGGTATAAGGTTTTGCAACGAAAGCGTAGTAAGAAAAATGTTTGTAAATACGCAATGGTCCAAAGTTTGATCTGGAGAGTATTACCCTTTCCTTTATATTAACGTATTTTGTAAACGTAGTGGACCCAGATCGTAGGAGTCGTTTGATCATATATGGTCTGCTCTGTTTGCTTATGAAATTATTATTAACTGCAGTTTCTACAAATACCAACATTTATCAAATGTATTAAATTTCTAAAAGACATAACTCGTCAATGCGATGCAACTTTTCAACACTATGCATCACAAAACTGTTATGCACATAAGCGATGTTCATTACAAAGTGTACATGTCGACACTGAATGCATCAGACCTAACTAGTATGCGGCTAATATTCTTTCGGCGACAGTTGCGAACATGTCGTCTACAGTCGAACTTCCAAAGACGATGAAGGCTTTAATGAAGAAAACTGAGTCGGAGTCGTATGAATATACGGAAGTACCAGTACCGGAGCCTAAAGACGACGAGGTACTCATCAAGGTTGACACCGTGTCTATATGTGGCTCAGACATCGCCCTCTACAAATGGAACAGTGTTGCACGGATAATTGCGACGGTCCCATTCATACCTGGGCACGAATGCGCCGGTACTGTGGTGAAATGCGGCCCGAACGCGACCCTGGAAGTTGGTACCAAGGTTGGGGTAGAGAATCACTATTACTGCGGGAACTGTTACCAATGCAAGAATGATCTACGTGAGATATGTGCCAACATGGGCCAGTATGGCGTTGGGATGCAGACCATACACGGAGGGTGTTCTGAGTACTCTATTGTGCCACAGAAATACTTATATAACATCACAAAAGATCTTAGTAAGTAGATATGTGCTTTGCGCCGCTTTTATTAAACCATGTTAACTCTTTTGCTGCCACCTTTTGTCGTCTGCAAACTTTGTCGTCTGCTACAATATTCTACTTTTCATTTTTCTTCATATTTGTGTAAATACAGGCACAGTAGCGAACAGTTTTGATCCTGTTGAGATACCGAGTTACTCTGCGTCTCATCTTGATCCAAACTGTTTGCGTAAGTAATTGGCAGCGAAAGAATTAATAGTCACGAATGATTTCAAAGCAAACTTATTTCAAAGCAAACTACAGATGGTGTTTCCACTTATATTATTAATAGACTACTTTTAGACCCAACCTCTTTGAATAATTCTACCGAAAAGGAGAATTTACTAGAGAAAAGGATGCTCTATTTATCCCAATGGTTTTCAAAAAAAAGACTTTTACAGAGATGTCAAAAACGTCAGTAGAAGGGAATGGGTTAATCATAATAAGTTCATTTCGAAGAAACTAGCAAACTATTTTCAGAATAAATTAGATCTTAGTGTCATACATTTTGTTTCCAGATAAGATGGCTCAATTATTTTTCTTTCTTGTTTTCTTTCATTCTTATTATATCGTAGGTTCCGAGGAAATAGCCATGTTGGAGCCTCTAGGTGTTGCTCATAACGGCATTGAAAGGCTCCATGTCAAGGACGAAGACGTTGTTATTATCGGGTGTGGCGCTGTTGGACTACTTGCTCAGAGTCTGGCAAAAGCGATGGGTGCTAAAAGGTTTGTATGCCAATCAAACAGTAGAATCTATCCTCTTCGTTGTAAGTCTTGAATATAAATTTATGAATTATAGCTTAACCCTTTCGGTGCAAAATCTCTAATTGTCGTCTACAATCCAATTTTGTTAAATCATTCGGTACAATAACGAAATGAAATAAATAAATGAAAATTTCAAAGGAATAAAGCACAGATATACATGTAGAAATAGAGATTAAGACAAAAAGTGAAGTTCCTAATCAGACGCCGTCTTGGAAAGGCGGTGTCTGATCTGGGGCTGCACTATTTGTCGTGGTGCATTTAGGCGACATTGCCGGTGAAAGGGTTGATGCGATGCAAACGTTTGAATATAACCCCGTAACACTATACTCCACAAATTTGCCTTTGCAAACAGAGTGAGCCGTCTGATCAGAGTCTGCTCTGTTTGCTTGCGATATAATAAAATATGGATCTACAATTTCTGCAATCGTCAAAACGTTCTGTGTCCAACTGCTGTTATAATATTTATACCAAATTAATACCCAAGCCGTTATTATTTCTTACATGAATAGTCAAGGAGTAAAGGGTTTATTAGCATCCACTTGTTTTACTGTGTATACCCAAAGAGATCGCTTTAGAAGAAAATCCTGCAATGCAAAACCTTTACCTCGCTTTAAAACTGTCTGCTCAAATTTTAATCTGGTGTAATTTGAAATACATTGTACTTCCAATTTGACCAAGCTTTTCCGAAACTGTTGACTAAGTGTCATGCCACACGCTTTCGAGAAATTAATGCCCAAGTGACGAACAGCTTGGATCCTGAAGAGACATCTAATTTCTTGGCGTCTCATCTGGATCCAAACTGTTTGCAAGTGCTATTCACGTCGCGGATAACGGGATCTGGGTCCAAGGTTATACAACAATATCAAATATCTGATTTGTCAGATTCTTATGAAAAAAAATATAACCTTGGGGTCAAGGTTAATTTAAGAGTGTATCGAGATTCATTGTTATTATAGCATGAACATGATTTTGTTTACCCTTTACTCCATATATATATACATGTATATATACGCCTTTCTACGCCTTTGCAAACAGAGTAGACCCAGATAAGACGACTCCTTTTGGAGCCAACTGATCAGGATCTGCACTATTTACTTATAATATGACATAGGTCTTGTTCTACTGTTTCCACCATGTCCAAATTTCCTGTGCCCATGTGCCATTATAAGATTATTGATATACATGCTGTCATGATTTCATGCGTGATTACTTGTAGTAAATGTTTAACCATTTACTAGATGAATATTTATTCAGTAATACATTATTATGATTGTATGAATTAAGTGGCTGAATTTTCATAATGGCATCAAGAACAAACATATAAGGTATCTGATTATGGCAAAAAGTGTAGAACCAGCTTTATATCATTTATTAAGCAAATAGAACAGTGCCTAGTCAGACGGCTCTCGGGTCTACTCTGTTTGCAAAGGCGTTAAAACATTTAGTTTATACGCATGCATTGCAAATTGACCTATTCTGTTACCCAATTGTCCTACATATATATGTAAGGAAATATTTTATATGTAGTTTTGTAAGCGAAACATACACCAACGTCAGATGGTTCTGGTTCTGGGTTATGACATATTCACGAGGAGTATATATTCACCATATATTTTGCAACATATTGTTTCAAGGAGATCAATATAAGCTGTTAGCTTTCGATCCAATATTTTTTCTCATATGCTGATGTAATTTCTGAATTATATATAACTGAAAGAACAAATATGTTTAAACTAAAGGAATTAGTTTAGAGAAAGTTAGCAATATACAATTATGTCTGTATGAGGTGTGGTATTGTTCAGGGTTATCGGTGCTGATATTGTGGAGTGGAAGCTCGTGCTGGCCAAGGAGATGGGTGCAGACATTGTTGTCAATACTAAGGACAGAGACCTAAAAACGGTAACCACTGGGACAAAAAACATTATTCTGAAACAGTAAACTGTATCAACCTCATTGTTTATGTACATACAGTTAAAATATGTGCAGCGTGCAGCGTTTAATTTTATTATAGATTTGACTAGGTTTTCGAAGTCTGTACTAATTCTGTACTGCTTTGAACCTTTTTGCGACAGTTGTTTTTGTCTAGAATGTTGCAGCCAGCAAGCCCCATGAGTCGCTTTCACAAGCTATCACGTCGCCAGTGATAGAGTACATGTTAATTTGTCTAACTTGAATAACTATTGACTATGGAAATAAAAACACCAAGAAATGTAAATTATTGACGTGTTTGACCTTTTGTAATACATCCTTAGGACGGCGCTGAAAAAGGCATGTATATATGTCTGTGAAGGCGCACCTCCCTTATTCAGTCTTCTTTGCTTGCATCCTGTGTTAAATAACAAATCCGCACAGGTATCCATGCAGATGAATAAATTGGTTTTGAGATCTTTGTAAGTTTAACTCTTTACACGCTAGCGCCAAAACAGTGATTATCTATGCTAACAGTTTGGATCCAGAGGAGAAGCTGCATGATGCGGCGTCTCATCAGTGTCCAAGCTTTTTGACGTTTTTCAATATTTTTATAAATAAACGAAAGACATCATATTTAAAGACGACAATTGTTGCAGGCGAAATATTTCAAAGAATTGATAAATTAACCGAGGATAAAGTGTACATGTATGTCTAGGGCAACTACATTCTGTATCTTAAAAACAGTACTCAACGAATATTCATGAAACAATTAATGACAGCATAAAGACTAATTTGGAGGGAGAATTTTATTTACATTTTGACTTTGGTGAAAGTGGGATAAGGACGAGGTTGGGTACCCGTAAACCAGGTTTAAGTCCCCCAGTAGCTTATTTTGGTTAATGACCGTTCCAAGGCGGTACTCCTGCTTTCAGCCTATGGTCAATTTTGTTGTTTAATATGCTTAATGTTTATTGTTTTTCGTCTTGATATGCGTCCTGTTATGTTTTGTCTTGTGGCTATACCGTCTCTTGTGTTTGATGGTGTTTGGTGTGGTGTTATTTCGTGTGTGGGTCTCCCCGTTCGACTATTTTTCCATATTGGTGGGTTTTTTAACTACAATATGAACAAAGGACTTGTAGGCTATGTAAGAAACTGTAGTATCAGATCGAAAAAGTCATAAGTAAACAAAGCACACCCAGATCAGACTGATCCTACAGGAGTCGTCTGATCAGGGTCTAGTCTGTTTGCAAAGGCGTGAAAAGGCGTTTATATGAAGAAAAGGCTAATTCGTAACTCAATCTGTATCTGAATCTTACAGAATCTTAAATCTCAATGAAATATGTGTCCTTTGTTAAAAGTTTGTTTCACATGCATTCCACATACTTCGTCACATCAGGCAAGTCTTTATTGATAATTTGAGACATATTTGCTGTTGATTAATTAAACACAATTTACGCAATACCATCGTAAGCAATTTCCATCACTTTCCATGGTAGTTTTAACGTTGACGTCTACTGATTTTATTCTATTTTATTTTTCCCTATCCCATTTCAATAATACATTTGGATCCGGATGTGGCACTGAGTTTCTCGGCATTTCATATCGATCCAAAATGTCTGCATATGTTTTCACAAATTCGTCCACACACTCATAGTATAGCTAGAGTATAAGTGCTTTACATTTAGTCTTCAAAACTGTTTCCGTGCATCCAGACATCGCCGATAATAAATGCATGCATGTGTGTGAGCGTGTTGTTCTCGGTGTAAAACAAAATAATAAAAAAAAATATTGTCTCTTTTTCATTTTGATACAAAGTGACTGTATATGTTTATAATGTAGATGTTATTTAGGATAGTTTGTAATGTCGTTACTTGTTACATGCAAACTGAGAAATAAAACATAATTTTAATTGACGTAATATTTGCTATCGTGGTATGTTCAATCTTTGAATTGAATAGTCTAAGTCTGTTGTTTCCAACAGTATTACACGTAGTTTGTCGCTTCAGGTGATCATGGAACTGACCGGCGGGGTGGGTATAGGTCGGATATGTGAATGTAGTGGCAACGCAACCATGCTCAACTCCTGCTTTTCTTATCTTAGAAAGGGCGGACGAGTGACGCTTATTGGGCTTCCAAAACACCCCATGCATATAGATAATGTGCTGCAAGGCATAGGTAGATACGTACTGTTTTATAACATTAAGTTTCTTTCGTTTATCATTATTTCTTTTGTGCATTTATATCTTAACATCCACGTTGGCCTAAATCTAAAATCCATATATGATTATCGTATCTTATTGTGTTTTTATCTACGTGTAAAGGCAAATTCAACGACTTTACGTTTGAACAAAATTTACAGATTATGTTGCATTAGATGTAAGCACGTATATGAACCTGTGTATAACAACTATATGTATGTCCCTGGTGATCATATACGGGGTAAGAGAATTCTTCATACAACTCATCCTGCTTTAGCCATGAGCTTAGGGAGCAAATGATTTTACACAATTTTTCACTCACTACAATTTAAAGATTCGAGCTATAGTCATCTGGTCTACCAACATGCAATCAGGGTGTCAGACAGTTTGCCTCCTGATGCACAGCAGGCTAAAGTTTAAGATAATTCATGACTTAAAACTAACTTTTTCTTCTGACTGGTCCTTATAAGGCCCGCGTCTATATCCGGTAAGGTTGATTTCAGTGTTCAAGTGTCTAACCATCAAGACCGTGTACGGACGCCGTATATTCCACACGTGGAAGGAGGCTGAGCGCCTGGTTGCCGAGAAACAAGTTGACGTTACCAAGGTCATCTCACACCGCTTTCCGATGTCGCAGTTTGAAGAGGCCTTCAAGACGTTGTTTAGTGGTGCCGCTTGTAAAATCACCATGGATCCGTCCAAATAACGCCAGACAAAATTGCAACATCCAAACATTGTGTTCTTATAATATAATAGTTATTTGTGTGAATCTTTAGTAATTTCTCTGTGAAACAAATCTAACGACTGGTCGTAACTAAATGCATAAAGAAAGTATTGCAGATAGCTCTCAAAAAGAACTTATATTTAGCATTAACTATTATTCAAAACCTTGCCTTGTAATTGGCATTTTCAAATGGCCTGGGCCCAGATTACACGCAGAGTGCCTCGGCATCTTATCAGGATCCAAGTGATTTGGAATTTAGTTATTTTTTCTCAAAATCTTGAACGACTCGAAAGTAAATGAGAATTTTAACAAATGGGAAATTAAGCAGACAACATATTAATAGCGGTCTTTGGGTTAACTTTTCTATCTCCAAAACTGTATACACAATAAATGAGAAAGTCTTATAACGCAATACCGCAAAGTGTGAATCAGTTTCAAGTTTTTGTGTGACGAAAGTGGCATGTTTGTCTTGTTTCTATCAATTATACTAGATGTGGTTTTGATCCAAAAGATAATAAATTATGAATGTGACCAACTAATTGCCGATTTTCATTCCAAAAGGAATGTTGCCTTAGGGTGTCAAACTTTCCTCAAGGAATGTAATTAAGTAGACCCTGTTGATTTATTTAACATAGGAAACTTAAAATCTGGTGGTTGCTTAATGCAGGGCAAAGGTAATGCAGAAAACCCCTTCCATAATTAGATCTCTTTTTTATGGCCGCTTAAGACAGAATATACAATATACGAGGATTCGCAAGCTATGTAGACCCAGACAAATCGTCGCCTTTACAGTGTGTGTGTTTGATAAAGATTAACGCCGTTTTATACCCTTTAGACTGATCTCGCTACCACTGTACAAACTGTAGACCATGATCTAACGCTACAGAATCGACACTGCATATGATCGATCTTGCTTCACACTGTTTGAGAACCCGATGACACATTGTCTAGTGTCTTGGCTAATCGACAATGCCGGTGATCTTTGTTCACACTAATTGACACTATTGATGATCTTGATTAACACTGTTTTAGAACCCGATGATACATTTTCTCGTATCTTGGCTAATTGACACTGTTGATGATCTTGCTTCATACTCTTTGAGAACCAGAGGAGACATTTTCTCGTGTCTTGGCTAGTTGACACTGTTGATGATCTTGCTTCATACTCTTTGAGAACCAGAGGAGACATTTTCTCGTGTATTGGCTAATTGACACTGGTGATGATCTTGCTTCATGCTCTTTGAGAACCAGAGGAGACATTTTCTCGTGTCTTGGCTAATTGACACTGTTGATGATCTTGCTTCATTCTCTTTGAGAACCAGAGGTCTTGGCTAGTTTCCCCAACTTCGCTCGCATTGGCAAACAGTTTGGAGACAAATGAGAAAGTACAGTAAAACCCCTCTAAACCGGAATTCTAGTAGAGAAGAATTTAGATACTTTCAGGCAGGTGGCTGCTTAATACTGGGTGAAAGTCATGCAGAAAGCTCCTAGAGGTATTTATACTGGAATTAACGTCCGGTTTAGAGGGGTTTTACTGTATTTCAAAAGTTTATCGAATCTGAAGGAGTTAAAATTGCAGTCACATGCTTGCCCGGTTATAATATACAAGAATAAGTCTAGATTCACGATTGAACTCCCTTGCCCGGTTATAATATACAAGAATAAGTCTTGATTCACGATTGAACTCATTACCCGTAGATTGGCATACAATTATGATACAATCGGATGCAGTGTTTGATCAGAGATGTACGCAATATCTCTTTTTTCTGGAAGAGTTTCCAACCGATTTGCCGAATGAATATTTATGATGTAAATGGTTAAAATATTTGAAGTGTAAAGGGGGGGGGCTTGCAAAGATCACGTCTTAGAAGCAGTATACAGTAAACATAGCTCTTGATGGTATTCGTCAATGCATTCTCAGAATCGAAATAAAGATTCATTCTTGTATCCTCCTTCTTTGCGTCTATATTTTACTTGACTCTGACACATCATATTCTGCAGAATTCTGGCGTCAGGCTAGACGTAAAGCAGTAGAGTCTGACAATGATTTGAAGTTGAGGGGTTAAAGACTGAGAATGCTTTGGTGAGTGCAACAGTAGATAAAGGGAAACATTAAATTTTGCAAGACATAAAGCGCGATATCATACGCAAAATACGTATTCGACACTGTTCTTGGTTACACGTTCGTGTGAGTCTTTTTGTCCAGTTTCAAACACGTTTAATAGTATTATATTCAAGTTACTTCTCTGTTGGAATACGATTTTGTATCAGCGTTGTCTGGCGCTGTTTGTTAAACACGTGTTTAAATATATTGATAAGGTCCTTAAATTAATAAGGCCTATTGCTGAATTATTTGTCATACATTATTAAATGCATGCAATACAAAGACACAGTTCATGTACGAGTCATGCAGAAAACACCACAGAAAACATACAGCCGCCAGAACAGCACCATGACAAGAAAGTACGGCAAATGTACATGTCTATCAAAACACAAAAAGAGACGCATAAAGACATAACAAACAAAGGGCGGAAGATGGAAGTACCACCTTTGAACGGTCAGTGACAACTGTCACTGGGGGGGGGGGGTAAACCCTTTTATTGGCGCCCAACCTCACACTTATTCAATCCCTAAAAGGCAAACAGAGTAAATAAACGTATCCCCTCTCAGACTAATCTGCAATAACTGCGATGGCAAATACGTTTCCGGATTTTAGAAGGCGTCTTCATAGAGTACTAAGGATTTCCTGTCAGCGTACACGAAAAGTATGAAGCGTGGTTGCCCACTGTAAAAGGGTTAACATCCAGACATGCAGTATTTTGTAGTGCAGTAGGATCATACACCTTTTTCATGGATGTTTTTACATATTTGATGAACAAAGTGAGATATAATAATTGAGCTAAAACATATGCATGATTTCATCTTTTCTAACATGAATATTCAATAACCAAAGGCGTAAGTCTGCATGTTAAATGTTAAATATATTGTGTGGTCAACTCAATACAGTAAAATATCTCTAAACCAGACATTAGATTTAGTATAAATATCGGTATTGGAACAGGTTGCAGTTTAATGCAGGGTGAAAGTCATGCAGAAAGATCTTCCATGAGCGTTCTACATGACTTTCACCCTGCATTAAGCAGTCACCTGTCTAAAAGTATGTAAATTCTTCTCTATTAGAATTCCGATTTAGAGGGGGTTTACTGCATATCATTTAGATGTTTATGTATTAACCCTTCGCTTGCTATTCACGTCAATATACCTACCTGTAAATAGTGAAGACCCAGATGAGACAGCTCATGCAGGAGATGTCTCATCTGAGTCTGCACTATTTACAAGTTGATTGTGCAACCAGTGCACTCCACAGCAGTGATTGCACAGCGATATACTTGTACACAGTGAAAATATATGTAATTATACAACAGGACATGGGTAAAAAAGGAGAAATGTATTTTAAAATTCAGCAAGCGAAGGGTTAAGTTTCTAAAAGAAATAACTCGTCTATGCGATATGAATTTTCGACAGAATGGATTACAAAGCGTTTATGTACATACATGTATATAAGCAATTTGGATTAAAACAAAGTGTACATGTTGACCCTGGTTTGACCCTGGTTTCATTAGGCCTAACTAGTATGCGGACTCAGACATTCTTTCGGTGGCAGCTGCGAACATGGGGTCTACTACCGAATTTCCAAAGTCTATGAAGGTTTTAATGAAGAAAACCGAGTCGAAGTCGTATGAATACATAGAGGTACCAGTACCGGAGCCTAAAGATGACGAGGTGCTTATCAAAGTCTGTGGCTCAGACATCGCCCTCTACACCTGGAACAGTGTTGCACGTATACTTGCTACGGTTCCATTCATACCTGGGCACGAGTGTGCCGGAACCGTCGTGAAATGCGGCCCGAATGCAACTTTAGAAGTTGGTACCAAGGTAGCGGTGGAGAATCAGTTTTACTGCGGGAACTGTTACCAGTGCAAGAATGATCTACGTGAGATATGTGCCAACATGGGCCAGTATGGAGCTGGGAAGCAGACCATGAACGGGGGTGTTCTGAGTACTCTATTGTGCCGCAGAAATACTTATACAAAATCACAAAAAATCTTAGTAAGTAAATATGTATTTTGCGCACTTTTATTAAATCATATTAATACTCAAAAATGATTTCAAAGCAAACTTATTTCAAAGCAAACTACTAATGATGTTTCCACTGATAGTATTGAATAACCCATTCTCTCCGAGACTGTTTTTGACCCAATGGCACATGAATACACGAAATTTTGGCAATGACAGAAACTGTAACAGAGTCATATCTATATCATATAATAAGCAAGCAGAGCATATACTGATCAAAGGGCTCCTAAAGAGCCGTGTGATCTGGATTCTCTGTTTGCAAAGGCATAGAAAAGTGTATATGTGGAGTAACGGGTTAAATCTATTTATAAAATGTATAGGTATTGATAGTTGGTTATCATGTCATGATTCAACAAAAAATCAACATATCTAAACATTATTCATATTAAATTCAATATATAGATGTAGCTAGATTTGTCCCGTTAACCCATTCCCTCATAAGCTATTTTAGATCGATTGATTAAATCTACGAAAAAGGAGCATTTACTAGAGAAAAGGAACATTTTAAAATTGTGTAGTTTTGAAACCATTGTGATAAATAGAGCATTTACTCCTATGAAGCAAATGCTTTATTTATCACAATGATTTCAAAACATGCCTTTTACAGATGTGTCAAAAGGCATCAGTAGGAGCGAAAATGTTAGCCTTGATCAGTTCATTTCGAAGAAACTGGTAAAAAGTCCGCTTTAAGAATAAATTAGAACTTAGTGCCATGACTTAATTGATTTTCTTTCTTGTTTTCTTTCATTTTTATTCTATCGTAGGTTCCGAGGAAATAGCCATGTTGGAGCCTCTAGGTGTTGCCCATAACGGCATTGAAAGGCTCCATGTCAAGGACGAAGACGTTGTTGTTATCGGATGTGGCACTATAGGACTGCTAGCACAGAGTCTAGCAAAAGCGATGGGTGCTAAAAGGTGTGTATGCCAATCAGACACAGTAGAATATCTCCTCTTCGTTGAAAGTCTTGAATATAAAGTGTAGCTTAATGCTGTACAAACTTCTGATTTAACCCGTACTCCACAACACGCCTTTGCAAACAGAGAAGATTTAAGAAGAAAATCCAACAATTCAAAACCCTTACCTTGCTTTAAAAATGTCTGCTCAAATTTTAATCTAGTGTAATTTTGACTACTTCCGTAATGTCCAAGCTTTTCAAAAACTGACTAAAGCAAGTAGTAGACTTAGATCAAACTGATATTGCAGATGCAGTTTGACCATAGTTTACTATTAAAATTTTGTCCTTTCATAAGTGTACAGTTCTAAAATTCTAAATTCTAAATTCTAAAATTAAAATTCTAATTTATTCTAAATATAATAGAATAATATAATAATAATAATATTATTAATATAATTAATTAATATAATTAATATATTAATATATTATAATTAATTATTTATAATAATATAATATAAATAGCCGCGGTCAGACTTGAGTCCAATAGTACTCACCTGTTATAATCTGACCAACAGCTATTCGAATTCCGGCTGTTTCAAATTGACAAATGTTTACGGGACATGAGTAAAAATGAGTATTTAGGATAAATATGGGTATAATCCAATAAGAGACTGCAAGACTCAATAAGTTAATTAGATCTATGATTACATTGCTTAAACCATCTTATATAAAGGTTTTTAAAAGCAACAATAGAACTAGCATTTTTGACATGGTAGGGGAGCTTATTCCAAGTTATAGAACCTGAGCAATGAAATGTTTTTCTGAAAGATTCTGTATTGGGTTTCGGTATGTACAGATTGAGTTGAGAAGAAGATCGCAACTCTCTTTCGTGAATATCAGCAGAGAAAGTAAAAAGGTAATATAAGTATTGAGGAGCTAACCCATTGAAAATGTACATTAGCACAGCTTTCTGAAATAGCACTCTGTCTGGAAATCTAAACCAGTCTAGTTCGGTGAATAATTCTGAAGAAGATGTACCAGTGTCTTTGTCAAGTATAACTCTTGCAGCCATTTTCTGAAAACGGGCAATTTTTTCTTCTTGCAATGTACTGCAATTACCCCATATAACACAACATTAGTCAAGGTGGGGTAATTTGAGGGAGAAATAAAGTTATTTTAGAGAAAGTAAGCAATATATATGTCTGTATGAGGTGTTGTATTTTTCAGGGTAATCGGTGCTGATATAGAGGAGTGGAAGCTCGTGCTGGCCAAGGAGATGGGTGCAGATATTGTTGTCAATACTAAGGAGAGATACCTAAAAACGGTAACCACTGGGATAAAAACATTGGCCTGAAACAGTTAACTGTATCAACCTCATTGTTTATGTTCATACAGTTAAATACGTGATTGATCCATGGCGACATCCGAGATATCAGCGTGCAGCGTTTAATTATGTCTCCCCTGAATACTGGGGAGACATATTGTTTTTTGTGGGCGGCGTACGTCCGTCCGTCTGCGCTAACAATTCCTGTTTATGTGACTATGAGAACAAAAGATATTTTGTTCTCATAGGTTTTATGTGGCTAATTTTCATTTTATGTGGCTATTTTGAACAAAAGAATTAGCCGCATACACTCAACCCGTTAGAATGTCCGTCTGTCCGTCCGTCTGTCTGATTTTAATTTGTCCACGCGGTTTTTCCAGAACCGTTGGTCGGATTTTCATGAAACTTCATAGGATTGATCAGCACCATGCCTAGTTGTGCATATCGTATTCCTGTTCCAGTTCAATGATTTTCTGAAGAGTTATGGGACTTAGAATTGTACATGTGTTGGGGGGGGGGGGGGTTGTATCAAAAACGATTCTAGTTTTATTATACTTTTGATTATATTTTCTAATTCTGTACTGCGTTGAATCTTTTTGCGCCAAATAGTGTTCGTCTATAACCAATGGTGTCTGCTTTAAATTTCAAGGTAGGATTTTCCTTCAATATCTTCCCTTGACCCTTCGCTTGCTATTCACGTCAATATACCTACCTGTAAATAGTGAAGACCCAGATGAGACAGCTCCTGCAGGAGCTGTCTCATCAGGATCTGCACTATTTACAAGTTGATTGTGCAACCAGTGCACTCCACAGCAGTGATTGCACGGCGAAATACTTGTACACAGTGACGATATATGTAATTATACAACAGGGCATGGGTAAAGAAGGAGAAATGTATTTTAAAATTCAGCAAGAGAAGGGTTAAACATAAGTGGTGGGTCAAACAGCTTGGACCCTGATGAGACGCCGAGTTGCTGGGCTACTCATCTGGATCCAAACTGTAAATGGAAAGTTCATCGAAGATTCGCCCATTGCAGAATGCCCCGTGAGTCGCTTTCCGGCGACTTTGGCGGGGATATAGTAAATGTTACGTTAATTTCAATCAATAACTTATGAATAAGGAACTAAAACACCAAGAAATGTACATTCTTGGGATGTTTGTCCTTTTAAAATACATTCTTATGGTATATAAGTCTGTCCAGGCGCCCCTCCCTTATTCAGTCTCCTTTCTTTGTATCTCAGTGAACCTCATTGTCGATGATGAATTTCATTTTATTATGTTATGTCATAAATACAAGACACTTAGAAAACGTTATATTTCAGATTATTATATACCATGACCTAGTATGTTTGAACTCGTACAAATGTTTAAATCAAACGACTTTGACACTTTGTCAAAGTTAGTGAGCTTTATAAGATACGCACTTAAAGTTAGAGAAAACGTTTTGAGACCAAATGAGTATGTTCGATTACAGACTGTAGTAATGTTTGATGTTGTTGCTGAATATGTGTGTAATATGTAGGTAACATTCTCCCTCAAGGTGGTTAAACCACATGTATATATACTACCACAATGCGCATCGCTTAATATTTCGACATGTTATATATTTTGTATGTATATTATTATGGATGATAAACTATCCTAAATTTAATAAACAATATGTTCTGTTGCAATAACATTCATGTAGTGTTGTTGTTTTTAAAACCTGTTATATACACGCTGTGTTTGGTATCAAATCCGTACAGGTATCCGTGCAGATGAATAAATTTGTCTTGAGACCTTTATGGTTTTAATTCTTTACACGCTAGCGGCAAAACAGTGATTAACTATGCAAACAGTTTGGATCCAGATGACACGCCACATAATGCGGCGCCTCATCAGGATCCAAACTGTTTGACATTTTGACCATAATTTTGCAAACAATTGAGAGAAATTTTATTTTAAGAATTGAAGCAGACGACAATTGTTGCAGACGAAAATTTTCAAAGAGGTAACAAATTAACCGATGATAAAGAGCATATCTAGGGTAACTACATTCTGTATCAGTTACATTTTTACTCAATGAATATTCATGAAACAATTAATGACAGCATGAATATTAATTTGATGGTGTTATTTATACTAATAAATGAACAAAACGCTTGTAGGCCATGTAAGAAACTGTAGTATCAGGTCTAAAAATAATCATATGTAAACAAAGCACACCCTGGTCAGACTGATCCTACAGGAGTCGTCTGATCAGGGTCTAGTCTGTTTGCAAAGGCGTGAAAAGGCGTTTATATGAAGAAAAGGCTAATTCTTAACTCAATCTGTATCTGAATCTTACAGAATCTTAAATCTCAATGAAATATGTGTCCTTTGTTTCAACTGCATTACACATGCTTCGTCACTTCAGGCCATCATGGAGCTGACCGGCCGGGCGGGTATAGGTCGGATATGTGAATGTAGTGGCAACGCAACCATGCTCAACTCCTGCTTTTCTTACCTTAGAAAGGGCGGACGAGTGACGTTAATTAGGCTTCCAAAACAACCCTGTGCGTAAATAACGTGATACAGGACATAGGTAGATAACTATATGCTTTATAACTTATCTACTTTGGCGAAAAATAAATATCGTCTGCAAACGTCTGCTTAACGTTTTAGATTGGACTTTCCTTCAAAACGTAATCTGGGTCCATGCTTATAAAACTTTTATTTGAGTCTGAGTTCGTTCTCAAGCTTTTGATTGGTTAGATTTGAGTTCTCGAGCTTTTGACAAAGACAGTACCGCCTTTGAACGGTCACAGGCAAACCTACCACTGGGTGGTTTTAAAGAATGGTTACAACATAGGGTTTAGTTAGAAATAAAGGAGCTATTCTTGAAATTCTTATCTAGACCTTTGATACAGCTCTGCATAATTTTCTGCATATCAATCAACAGTCTTAATATTTTAGCTGCTACGTTATGACCTTTGCAAAAATTATTATTAGCTTCATTTTTCATTCTGAATTTTCTACTTTTTGTTTAAAAAATAATGATAATAACATCAAAAAGTTTGGATCCTAAATAGACGCAGATTTACTCAGTGTCTAATCTGGTCCCTAACTGTTTGCAAAGGTTATCACAATTTTGCCATTACAGTAAAACCTCTCTATAACGGCCACTAAATTACACCAAGTACGTTGTGTTAAAGGCAGGTGGTTGCTTTAAGCAAGGTGAAAGTAAAACAGAACGCTCCTATAGGAGCGTTCTGTTTTACTTTCACCTTGCTTTAAGCAACCACCTGTCCTAAATACTAATTAACTCAATTAAGTGGCCGTTATGGAGAGGTTTCACCGAACGAGTTAAACTCCGACAATTTGATTTCTTATGGGTGATCGTTATAAAGATGTTTGACTGTACTTGTCCTTATATTCGGTTACCGTGATTTCAGTGTTCAAGTGTCTAACCATCAAGACCGTATACGGACGCCGCATATTCCACACGTGGAAGGAGATTGAGCGTCTTGTTGCCGAGAAACAGGTTGACGTTACCAAGGTCATCTCACACCGCTTCCCGATGTCGCAGTTTGAAGAGGCCTTCGGGACGTTGCTCAGTGGTGCCGCTTGTAAAATCACAATGGATCCGTCCAAATAACGCCAGACAGAACTAACTGATTGAAAACAGCGTGTGTGAATTAGCCAAAGTTCTACATGCCTCACTTTAACCATTTAACCACCTGTTAACCCTTTCTCTGTTTTGGTATTTGGTCCAATACCTACTGAATATTCATGGGGAAATATATTCATAAGAATGATTGAACATAACAAATACCATGTTTTATAATGTTATTGAAAATATGCGTTTACTGTGGCAACGTTCACTTTAAAACCCTTTGCTCCATAGGCTATTTTTAGACCCAATCTCTTTGAATGAATCTACTGAAAAGGAGCACCAACTAGAGAAAAGGGATATTTTTTAAAATTTTGTAGTTTGAAACCATTGTGATAAATAGAGCATTTGCTCCTGTAGGAAATATGCTCTATTTATCACAATGGTTTCAACAGGTAATTTTTACAAAGACGTAGAAAGGCGTATTTATGGAGGAAAGGGTTAAGATTCACAAATGCAAAACTACTGTTTTACTTTAACACCGTGTATGACTATCAAATATCAACGGCGTTGTCAAAGAACACCGCCTTAGCCCTTAATCCGCCATGAGCGACCTGCAAATAGCTTGGTCCCAGATGACACCCCGAATAAGTCATCGTTTCATCAGTATCTAAACTGTTCTACACTGTGTCAATAATTCCTCGCATTTTTGTTCGAATTTGAAGTGTTCAAAATTGCATCAGACCTAATGCTGAGCAGACAATGTTTCCCGACAGCTGTGTAAGGGTTGAAAATTCGATAAATGAAATGCCATAATGGCGTGAAAACAATGAATGTAAATAGTTTATGTATGGTTCAGTATTATTTTGAATTTTACTATATCATTAGAATTCATTTAACATAAGAAAATAATAACAAATACTAATATAAGTATGTGTCGACTGTGTATGTGTTTATGTTTCAAACGGAAACCAGAGGAGTTGTTCATTAAACAACGGGTAAGTGTCTGTTTGAAAGATAAATGGGACAACTACTCACTCTCTAAGTCTACACGCTAAACTTTTATCCATAGAATGTCTTGGCATTCTGTTTGGCAAAGGTATGTATTCATGGGTTTTATATAACAATATAAACTAATAAGTTACATTAACCCTTCGCTTGCTATTCACGTCAATATACCTACCTGTGATTAGTGAAGACCCAGATGAGACAGCTCCTGCAGGAGCTGTCTCATCAGGGTCTGCACTATTTACAAGTTGAATATGCAACCAGTGCGCTCCACAGCAGTGATTGTACAGAGAAATAATTGTAGACAGTGAAGATATATGTAATTATACAATAGGGCATGGGTAAAGAAGGAGAAATGTATTTTAAAATTCAGCAAGAGAAGGGTTAATATTCATAATAGCAGTAAACTACCATGAATAGTCATGGAGTAATGGAAAAACGGTGACTGTGTAATCACAAATGCAAAAATAGAGAGCAACAGATAAAGGTGCGTACCCAAATACTTAAATCGTCATTTCTCCATCAAACCCCCGAGACGAGTCTAAAGAGTGGTCACGACATACAGTTTGGTGGAGAAATAAATGAGTTATTCTTGAAAATGGTTTAATTTACGCATTTTTTCTGGACCCGTGAAAATAGATCCAGATGATGTTTCGAATTACTCGGTATTACAAAAAGACCAAAACACTTTGACACTGGTTATAATTTTAGTAAATAATGAGAAAACCCTTATGAAGATGACACAATGGCTGACGGTAATAAAACAGCGTAACAATGACAAAGTCACACCAATCGACAGCGTCCAAATTACAGTTTTCCAAATGAAAACACGCGTGGTGATAGTTTACGTTCATCGCTATCTGGTAGTTTGTAAATTGTGCTATATTTGTATCTAAGCAGTGTATGTTTTGTTTCTACGAGTGTGTGTTAGTAGTTTATATGTGTTGCTACATATAAACTCTAATCCCGTTATTCGCGACCTGACCCGCATTTGCAAACAGCAGCCTGGATCCATGCTTATAAAACTTTTTAGTTGAGTCTGAGTTCGTTCTCAGGCTTTTGATTGGTCAGATTTGAGTTCTCAAGCTTTTGATTGGTCAGATTTGAGCCAAAGGCTCAAATTTGACCAATCAAAAACTTGAGAACGAACTCAGACTCGACTAAAAGTTTTTTATAAGCATGGATACAGGATCCAGATGAGAGGCTGAGTAACTCGCCGTCTGATCTGGATCCAAACTATTTGAAGCTTAGTCATTTGTATCTCAAGAGCTTGTTCGGAGGTGATCAAAATTGCACCAGATCCGTAATTTAGTAGACATTATTTTTTACAGCGAGATCAGGGTTAAAACGTGAGTAGTTTATATATTTTGCTATCATTGTATATGGATAGTTCGTAAATGTTGTTATCTTTGTATCTAGATAATTTATGTTTGTATGCGGGTAATTTCTACGTAAATGTGTGTGTAGTTCACATACTTTTATAATGCCACCTGGGCATGTGGGTAGTCCATATTGCTGTCCATATTGGCCAATGTTAGTATGCAATACAATGTTTTCACATAAGTTACCGTGCAGATCTTACTGACCCTATAGAGGATTGACTGTCTGACCGTCTTAATATATGGCTGCATCAACCGTTCTTCAGAGCATTAGCCAAACTGGCTCTGCAACCGTTCCCGCTCCGTCGTTATATATAACTCAATGGGATATTACCAGTAACGTTACTCATACTATAGAGATATTCCCATCTAAGTACGTGTCCATATTCCTATTATAGTAAAACCTCTCTATAACGGCCACTAAATTGTGTTAATTAGTTGATATTTAGGGCAGGTGGTTGCTTAAAGCAAAGTGAAAGTAAAACAGAACGCTCCTGTAGGAGCGTTCTGTTTTACTTTCACCTTGCTTTAAGCAACCACCTGCCTTTAACACAAAATAATTGATGTAATTTAGTGGCCGTTATAGAGAGGTTTTACTATATGGTTCAACAAGTGCTGTCCGATCTTCTACATTGTGTACGCCTAGTGAGTTACCTACAACACGGTGCGTTCATCATGTGCCTGATGTCTAGGCATTTTGAAACATTTTTTTTATACAAATATCAAATTAATTCAAAATATTCAAAATGGATGAACATGGCATGAATATTCATCAGTTAACGGGAACAGCCAGTCTTCATGGTGGTCAAGGTTTGAGTACACGTTTGCACATACATAATGTACTTGATTTCCAAACACAATTTAGAACCTGTCTATATTGACCATATGATAAATAAACATGGCGGTCGGTAAGAGCAGATGGTCTGTGTGCAAGAGAATAATTAACCTTTAGCCTGCTATGGGCGAATGAGTGAATACCTATGCAAACAGTTTGGATCCAGATGAGACGCCGAGTAACTCGGCGTCTCATCAGGATCCAAACTGTTTGACACTCTGATTGCATTTTGGTAGACAAATGGATTATAACATGGATTTTGGAAGTGTAGTAGGTGAACTATGCTGTAAAAATAATTTGCTCAGCACACTAAAGGTTAAGTCATTAACCCCGAAGTATAGAAATGACATCGGCTCAAAGTTGGATCTAGAGCATCTTTGACTACCTTAGATTTGAACAAGAATTTGATAAACTATTGACTGGCTGTCAAACAGCTTGGATCCTGGTGAAAAATCGAGTTACTCGGCGTCTGATCTGGATTCATGTTGTTTGCTAATGCGTGTAATGTCGCTGTTAGTATAAAGCACACATTTTCGGTAGAGCTACAGATAAACGTGCGTACTCAAATATTTAAATCGTCATTTCTCCACCAAACCCTATGTTGTGACCGCCCTTTAGAACCGTCTCGAAGAGACGATTCTAAAGAGTTGTCACAACCTAGACACCCTGGAGAAATAAAGAAGTTATTCTTGAAAATGTTTTTAATTTGTGCATCTGTTCTGTAAATGGAATACAGTAGGGTTAAACCCGGTTTTTAAAGGTGTAATTACTACTGGACTGTTTTGCCTTGTATTGATTTTATGATGCTGGTGCCAATCAGCATGCATTTGTACAATCACGATACTATGTATATACTGCGTCATGTTTGTCAAATAAAACAACGAAAACCAAACAAAAGGCACACAACCAAAGACACACCACGCCCGTGCATACACACACACATACACACACAACTGTGTACACTATTGTAAGTAACCATGTCCGGTATACGGAATGTATGCCACGTAACCCCTTACCTGATATATATACGTATACGCTTTCCATGCCTTTGCAACCAGACTATACCCAATCAGATGGCTCATCTCATCTGTTTGCTTATGGAATTAAACAGTTTCTGTCACGGCAAAAAAAATCATATATAATTGTTACAAAAATGAAGCTAATAAATATTAATGATGTCAATATTTATTACATGTATATTCATAAGATAAAGGATTTATCTTATGCTTTAAGCAAGAATTTGACCACTTTGTAAAAATTCATTAACTTCTTTATAAGGTACGATTTTAAAAGGGAAATGTTGGCTTACACAAACACTGTAGGATCAGCGCTATATAGTTTCATCAGCAAACAGAGCAGACCCTGATCAGACGACTCCTACAGGAGCTATCTCTCTGTTCGCAACTTAGAGGCGTTTAAATGAAAGAAATAGTTAATAATATTTGATTCCGAATAGGCCGCCGAGTTTTCAGATATGTATGAAAACTGTTTGACACCCGTTATGTGTGTTCAACAAAAAAATAGTGTTTTTAGAAATGAAGCAGACGAAACGTTTTGCAGCCCGAAGTTACTGTATGTACAGCAAAACCTCTCTATAACGACCACTAAATTACATCAAGTATTTTGTGTAAAAGGCAGGTGAAAGCGTTCTGTTTTACTTTCACTTTTCCTTTAAGCAGCCACCTGCCCTAAATACCAACTAATTAACAGAATTTAGTGGCCGTTATAGAGAGGTTCTACTGTATGTTGAAATAAGGTCGAATAACTGAACAAGTAATCGAACAATACGATCTTTCCAGAGAAAATTAAATGCATTTACCTTCTACCTGCCAGTGTAGTTTGCTATTTGCAAACAGGGCATACCCAGATCATATGACACATGTAATATCTGGGTATGCTTTGTTTGCTCGTGGAATTTATATAGACCCGATTCTACAATTTCTACCAATGTCAAACAAATCCAATGTCCATAAGCCATGATAATAAATGTCAGCTAATAAATAGTCATAGTGTCTAGGGGTCCAGATGAGATACGTAAATCAAAACATTTTCAAGAACAACTCCCTTTTTTCTCCACCACAACCTATACCGTGACCACATTTTAGAATCGTCTCTTCGAGACTATTCTAAAGAGTGGTCACAGTATAGGGTTCGGTGGAGAAAAGAAGATTTTAGTATTTGAGTACGCACCTTTATCTGTTGGTCTGCGTGTCATTATATCTTCCATGAATATATTCGTCAGATAAAGGATTAAATGAAACAAAACGATCTTTTTGTGATCACTGATCGGTTCGTCTAGCACCCTTTCAGTCTTTGTTGGCTATTGTTATAACTTCTACTGAATTATAGTTAACAATACACCACAAATAGTTGTGTTTGACTCGACGGGGATTTAACTCTGTTTACCTGGGTTTCTATGGAAACAAGATACATTAATATAATCATGCATTTTCAGTGATAAATAATATATTTCTGACTTTTTTGTGTAAAAGGGTTTCTAATAAAATAGATAGTTAAGATGTTACTGTGTCTGTGTTTTGGGGAGAGAGGGGAAGAGGTGACCTTACAGCCGGTAAGACATATGACGTTTATTCTAGATTATTAACTAATTACTTCATTAAAAGACATATTTATGCCTTTGCAAACAGAGTAGACCAAGCGCAGACAGCTCTGTCTACTCTGTTTGCCTATGGAATAATATAAATCTGATCTTAAACTTTTGACCAGAGGAAAATACCCTTTTTTCATATGCAAATAAAATGCTAATAAATTCATTACTTCTCTTATTCATGAAGTACATTTTTAAAACTCAGTAAAGATAGTTGAAGGCAATCCGCCATTAACCTCATAAGCTATTAAGACCCTACCTCTTTAAACAAATCTACCGAAAAGGAGCATTAACTAGAGAAAAGGAAAATCTTAGAATTTTATAGCTTGAAACCATTGTGATAAATAGAGCATTTGCTCCTATAGGAGCAAATGCTCTATTTATCACAATGGTTTCACAAAGTGACTTTTACAGGGTCGTCAAAAGTCGTCAATATGAGGGAATGGGTTAAAATTCTAACAAGTTTCAAACTAACCAAATTATCCCCATAAAAAGCCAAGTGTGACCCAGAGTGAGACAACGAGTAGGTCGACATTCATCAGGGTGCATACTATTTGACATTTGTATTGTCTTTGAGCAAATGTGGAAGAAAGTCTTAAACCCAGCTTTGGAATATGAATTAACCGTATATCTGCACTGAAAATGGTATTTGCCTATTCAGTATTCGTGTAAGAAATAATGACGTCATGAACATTTATTAGCTCAATATGTATACATGTACAATATTTTTTGGTAATGCTTGAATCCGAAGAGTCAAATATTATAGTTCCATAAGCAAACAGAGCAGACCCTGATCCTGAGCAGACCCTGACCCGGGTCTACTCTGTTTGCTCGTGTGTGAAAAGGCCTTTATATGAGGGAAAAGGGTTACACTCTGAGCTGTAACAGTTTTCACTTACTTAAGTATTCGTTCAAACTTTTGAGAAACTATTGACCAAGTGTCAAACAGTTTCGTTCCTGTGTCAAGTTACTCGGCGGCTCATCTGGATCCACGCTGTTTGCAAAAACCAGATATGTCCCCGTTTAACAGGCGAAGGCTTAACCATTTCCTTTATATAAACGTTTTTCACGCAAACAGAGTAGACCCAGGTCAGACAGCTCCTACAGGAGCCGTCTGGTCAGGGTCTGCTTTGCTAATGGAATTTGATAGTTCTGTTTCTGTACTTTCTAAAATTGCTACAATGTTCCGCCTTCCATATTTCATTATAGCTATTTTGTCCATGAATATTCAGTATGTATTGAAATTTGGAGAGAAAAAAACAACAGAACAGGAATCAGAATCAGAATACACTTTATTTTGGATTTAAACATATACAGTTTATCATCCATATACATTGTACGATACAAGGTATAATCAGGGAAAAGGTTAACAAATATTTACTATAGACGAAAGTTTCCTCGGAATGTTAAAGGTAAATTTTACATGGCCGATATTTCGGGAAGAGAAATGCCATTTCATCAAAAGCTAGCGTAGATCTAGTTCTTCACCGTTTCAAATGTATGAACCAAATGTATGAACCAGTAGATATCAGAGTTTAGTGTAGCCATTTACTCTATGCAGTATCATAATATTGACATTATATATAGATCCTTCAGGGTCCATGCTTATAAAGCTTTTTAGTTGAGTCTGAGTTCGTTCTCAAGCTTTTGATTGGTCAGATTTGAGTTCTCAAGCTTTTGATTGGTCAAATTTAGATAGATAGATTTATTTCGGCAAACAGAAAACATAATATGGTTCACAAACATGTATCACATCATAATAAATAATAATTCGTAAAATGATGCATAGTGAAAAACCATGGCATGCTTTCTATACCAAGGATAACACAATAAAGAGCATGTTCTTATTCCCATTGTGGTCCTTATCACAGGCGGCATGACATAGAGAGACTTTAAGATATAATATGAATACTATCACAAGTGGATGCTTTATCACATGAATTGAATTGTAAGTCATATTATTAAATAGAATATTAAAACTGGCATCAAAAGCAGTTACATTTATAAATACATTGTGCTATCACAGTCACAGACAAAAATGGGTACAAAAGTGTTGTATCACAGTCCCTTAATTTAAAACGTAAGAAATACAAGTTATGCACCAGTAAAGTAATTGATAATAGTGCATGATAGAACAAGTTGTTTGCCGAAATTTATTAAAATCATAAGCAGTCGAGCTCATTAAAATGCTGTGTAAATATAAACAGTTCTCAACCTTTTGATTGATCAGATTTGAGCCAAAGGCTCAAATCTGACCAATCAAAAACTTGAGAACGAACTCAGACTCAACTAAAAATCTTATAAGCATGGACCCTGTTTCTGTCATGGCTACAAAATCCCTATGCCCGTGTGTTATTATAGCTGTTAATCAATTAATATTTATGTTGTCGATATTTCTTACATGAATATTCATGGATATTTTATTATAAAAAAAACAAACTGGTTTTAATATATGTATAGGGCTTGACAATCACAGTAATATGCCTGAATAAACCTGAACTTCCAAAACTTATAATACAGAATTGCTCTAAAATGTGTAAATACGTACATCTAGAAACACGTGTGACAGCTTAGTGCAGGTCTAAAGTTATGCTGAAAGCTCCTACATTAATCTGTGAACTTAAGAAATTATCCATATCAGAAATCGGATAACTGAAACTTCTGTTATCTCGATTCTCAAACTCATTTGTGTGGTTCGAGATATCGAAGTCCAACTGTATAGTGGGATTGTCAATCACAGTACCATGGTGCTTGCTACGGTTTTAATATATTGGTCTTGTCAATCACAATGCCATGGTGCTACATGTGTATTACCTCAATATCAATATGGTCAAGGCTTGTCATACTACATTTTGTAAGTGATTAGAAGGTAATGTATTTTGGGAAGAGGTCATTCATACAACAACCTGCTAATGCATTGGACCCGATACTCCATAGTTCTATACGCATTTTAACGCCTTTGCAAATAGAGTAGACCCAGAACAGACGGATGTGGGAAATAATGTAGATCTCGTTCTTCAGTTTCTACAATGGCTAAACATTCATGTGTTCATGTGCAATTATAAATGCTAATTAATATTCATGCATACATTATTTCTTACATGAACGTCAATGGGGTAAAGGGTTAATTCATTCTCTCCTATGCTATTTTTAGAACCATCCTTTTTTAATTAATCTACCAAAAAGGAGCATTAACTAGAGAAAAGGAAACTTTTAGAATTTTGTTGTTTGAAACCATTGTGATAAATAGAGCATTTGCTCGTATAGGAGCAAATGCTCTATTTATCACAATGGTTTTACAATGTGAATATTGTAGAGGCGCAAAAATGCGTCACTATGGGGTGATGTGTTAAGCAACCAGCCATCCAGGCAACATGCATCAGCCACTGCCTTTTGCATTGTTGACAAAATGAAACACGTTTGTGTTTATATTTTCACAGATGGGCGTTGGGCCAAGTTCGACAACTCCGAAGAACTTAATTTTGTATATCCATGGATTAAGCGCCCCTTCTCGTGCAGTTTGGATGGCCGCGAAGGCAGCCAACATTCCAGTCACCATTAGATACCTCGACCTGTTCAAAGGAGAACACAAAACTCCGGAGTTTGCCAAGGTATAATCACTACAGTAAAACCTCTCTATAACGACCACTAAATTACATCAAATGTTTTTTGGTAAAGGCAGGTGGCTGCTTAAAGCAATGTGAAAGTAAAACAGAACGCTCCTATAGGAGCTGTCCTAAATACCAATTAATTAACACAATTTAGTGACAGTTATAGAGCGGTTTTACTGCATTACGTGCAACTGGCCAATCAAAGAGTTTCTTGCGAATGCCGTTGTTACCTTTGATTTTTACAGTAAAATACCTTAAAAGCTGACATTAACCCTTTCGGTGCAAACTTTTTAGTTTTTAGTGTGCAAATCAATTTTGTTAAACAATTTTGATCAAATGAAAAACTGAGATAAATATGTGACATTTCCAATGGAATAAACCATGGAATTAAAGGTTAGGACAACCAGTAGTACCTGATCAGACGCCGCCTCAAAATGTAACCCATTTCGCTGCCAATGCCGGATCTGTCATTACCTATGCAAACAGTTTGGATCCAGATGAGACGCCGAGTTACTCGGCGTCTCATCCGTCTCATCAGGATCCAAACTGTTTGTTGCTGTTACTATGTTTTTGAAACAAAAATAAAAAAAATGAAAATTTGTAGCAGACGACAGAATTTGGCAGCGAAAGGGTTAAGGTAGCCTCTGATCTGAGACGGTTGTGGTGCATTTTGGCGACATCAGCGGTGAATGAATTAATGGCACTGGACCTTGAAAAGAAGGTGACATAGCGAAAGTATTGAACAAAAATCCTTTGAATATGTTAATGTAATAAACTGTCGCCTGCCTTAGGTTTGATCTCATTTTATGTGATGCTTTAAAGATAAGGAAAAATACTACATGTATATGTTAATTATTCAAATATTCCATATTTGTATACATAACTTCATAAATGTACATACAAACTGATATATTGAAGCATTCCTCACAATAATACGTTGCTGGAACTTCATGGTTCGCCATGTATAGACTATACCAACTCTTCTGTGGGATAAGTCTTGCTACTTATAAATAAAAGCTGAATACGCTACGCATTTTAACTCTTTCGGTGCCAATGTCGCCTGTTGGCACCATTGAAAACAGTGGAGTCCCAGGTCAGATGCCGCCTTTTCAAGGCGGCATCTGATCTGGGACTTCACTGTTTTCTGTATTATTTCAGCCCAAGCATACATGTTTTTAAAAACAAATGTTTTACTAACTTAAATATACCTTTATTTTAATTAGTTTAGAGTTATATTTAATATGAAATTATTATTGCAGACGACACTTTTAAATTTGGCACCAAAAGAGTTAAGTTTCATAATTAGACCAGTAACTTAGCGAAAGGCATTCTTCTGCGACATGCTGTGTGTCAATGTTTGATAACATTTCTATGTGTCCCATAGGAGTCAAGCTGTTTTACACATGGATTGCATTGTTATAGAGAACTTAACCTTTTACTTCTCATAAATACGCCTTTCTACGCCTTTGCAAACAGAGTAGACCCAGTCAGACGGTTCCTACAGGAGCCGTCTTATCAGGGTCTACACTGTTTGCGTATGGAACAATATAAATACATGTATGACTTTTTAGTTTTTGTCATGAACAACATTTCCTATGTTCATATGATAAATTATAAAAATGAATCTAATAAAAATATTCATGACGTCGTTATTTTTTACTTGAATATTCATGAAGTAAAGGGTTAAACCTACCTTGTTTTATGAAAATGGAACAAATGAACAAGTTTTTCAAATCATCTGACATCCTCGCCTTCTTCAGATTAACCCTGATACTACAGTACCGACGTTACAAGATGGAGACTTTGCTCTGTGGGAGAGGTAGGGTATCTTATACACATCTGTCTCATGAATATTTATGAAAGACATAATGTCGGTACAAATATTAAATACAGTAAAACCTCTCTATAACGGCCACTTAATTATTTTAATTAGTTGGTATTTAGGGCAGGTGGCTGCTTAAAGCAAGGTGAAAGTAAAACAGAACGCTCCTATAGGAGCGTTCTGTTTTACTTTCACTTTGCTTTAAGCAGGAGCGTTCTGTTTTACTTTCACCTTGCTTTAAGCAGCCACCTGTCTTAAACATAAAATACTTGATTAATTTATTGGCCGTTATAGAGAGGTTTTACTGTAGCATTATAGACAACGGATATGTTTGCCAATGGCAGAGACTGTAGAATCAGACACATCGTATTTCATAAGAAACAAAACAGACCCTGATGAGACAACCTCTACAAGTGACAATAATTACCTTTGCAAACAGTTTGGATCTACTGGAGGCGCCTGTTACTCGACCTCTTCTCACGGTCCAATCTGCCTGATATTGTGGCACTACTTCAGATAAAGAATTAGGAACATGTAGTTAGTTCACCCTTTTCCTGTTCTATATTTAGCCCATGTTTTACTTCCTACTGCATATTCATAGGTAACATAGTTATGACATACGGAAGGTGGAACATTGCAACCATTTTAGAAACTAAAGAAACAGATCCATCAAATTCCATCACCAAACAGAGCAGACCCAGGTCAGACGGCCCCTACAGAAACCGTCTGATCTGGATCTATTCTGTTTGCAAATGCATGAAAAGGCGTTTATATGAAGGAAAGAGTTAAAACAAGAGAAGGGTTTAAACTAGTCTTTTGCTATGGCAGAAACTGGAGAGTTAGATCCACATGTACATCATTTGATAAGCAAAAGGGGCAGACCCCAATCAGACGGCTACTACATGAGTCACCTGATCTGGTTCTACTCTGTTTACAAAGACGTATGCATCTATTACTGATGTTTAACTGTTTTATTTTATTCACAGTCGACCTATCATGACCTATCTGGTATCCAGATACGGGAAGAACACACGCCTTTATCCCAAAGATTTGCAGGAGCGGGCGGTGGTGGACAGACTTCTGCATTATGACCTGGGTTCTGTCTACAAATCCATCAGCGAGTACATGGTCAGTATCCACTTGCTATTTCTGTGCTCAAATTCGGACTCAGTATTCATCTATGTTTGCACGGTTTCCGTGTCTTCATAGAATGATAACAGCTGGGAAACGAGCGACAGTTTGTAGAATAATCTTGAATCAAGTCTGAAATTATTTATTTTTTAAAGTATTAATAGTTACATGTACTTTGGAAGTTAGAAATGTGTTGATATAACGAAAACATTGAGATTAGGGTTTTTGCTGTGAAACAATATACCCCTCCCCCATCAAAAAAAAGGTGTGATAGTAAATATCTTTAATTAAATGACATGTGTTGGTAAATTGCATATTTACATGTACTTTCTATATTTATTATGTCCTTCACTTCAATAAGAGGTTGCCTTAGTGAGTCTTTAGGCACATTCTTAGTCAGTTTACTGAAAACCCGTTTTTTAACCATTCTGCTGCTTTGACAAAACAAGTGTTGGCTCAAAACTGTATCTGTTTCTTTTTTATACAATGGCAAATTCGTTTTGTATGTTTATACACTATTGACCAATTATCAGACTGCTTCGGTTTTGACCTTAGTTTTTTTTGTATAGATCCTAGCCGATTGCAAATGCCGAATATTGTAGTTAACAAGAGAAGGGTTTACCCCATAACCTATAACTGAATAAGTTAAACTGACTCCTCCCTTTCTGAATATTAATTAACCCATTATCTCATAGGCTATAGGAGCAAATGCTCTATTTATCACAGTGGTTTCAAACTACTAAATTCCAAAAAAAATCCTTTTCTCTAGTTAATGCTCCTTTTCGGTAGATTTATTCAAAGAGGTTGCATCTAAAATAGCCTATGATGTAATGGGTTAATGCAGGGTAAAATTCATGCAGAAAGATCAAATAGGAGCAGCTGCCATCTAACTATAAGACAGATACTTATACTAAATTGAACGTCCGATTTAACCCATTCCCTCATATTGACGGCTTTTGACGTCACTTTGTGAAACCATTGTGATAAATAGAGCATTTGCTCCTATAGGAGAAAATGCTCTATTTATCACAATGGTTTCAAACTACAAAATTCTAAAAAAAATCCTTTTCTCTAGTTAATGCTCCTTTTCGGCAGATTTATTCAAAGAGGGTGTATCTAAAAATAGCCTATGAGGTAATGGGTAAAAGGGGTTTTGCTGTATATGTATACTGGTATATCTATCACGCTTCAGTACCCACAACTGTTCCAAGCAAAGCCACCAGATCCAGACAAGGAATCGGCAATGAGGAAATGTTTTGACTATCTTAACCGCCAGCTGTCAGGACAGAAATACATGGGCGGGGACGACATGACCATTGTTGACATCTCCATGGCAACCAATCTCGCACTTGTAGAGCTACGAAATTACAAGCTCGACCCTTGGCCACTAATGAACACTTGGTTTCAGAGAATGAAAGCTCTTCCATATTGGGCAGAATGTAACCGTGGACTGTATGAGTGGAAATCACCCATGCTGCCAGAATGACAAGTTTAAATCCTCCTGGTCCATTTCATATAACCCTTTCCCTCATATAAACGAGCTTTGGCACCTTTGCAAACAGACCAGACCCAGACTCGATGGTTCCTGTGAGAGCTGTCTGATCAGGGTATGTTCTATTTGCGAGTGAAGTTACAAGTATATACAGATCTGTGTAGATCTGATTCCACAGTTTCTGTTGTGGTAAGCATATCTTATTCTTGACCTTATGCAATATATTAAGTCATCTAATTAATATGCATTGTGCCAATGTTTCTTACATGAATATTCATCAGAGAAAATGTCAAGCTTTTGCACAATTTAGGTCCAGATGAGATTCAGTAAAACCCCTCTAAACCGGACATCATATTTAGCATAAATATCGGTCTTGGAGACAGGTGACAGCTTTGTGTAGGGTAAAAGTCATGCAAAAAGCTCCCTAGGGAGCTTTGTACATGACTTTCATCCTGCATTAAGCAGCCAGCTGCCGAAAATTATCTATTCGGGTTTAGAGGGGTTTTACTGTACAGAGTAACTCCATTATAAGTATCCACACTGCCAGGTCCTTTGGTTATACAAACTCAACTTGTCTTGAAAATCAAAACATTCTGCAAGCGCATTTGCTGAGTTCCAGGTTTATACCAGTAATGACCCCTTTACTTCATGAATATTCATGTAAGAAGCAATTATGCCATGCACAATAGTTAGCTGTATTTCTAAAATGACACATAAACACGTGAATATTTAACCAAGAGAGAAAGTGCATAATTAGATTTATATCATGACGTAAGCAAACAGAGTAGCCACAGATCAGACGGCTCCTACAGGAGCCGTCTGATATGTGTCTACTCTGTTTGAAAAGGCGCAGAAAAGTGTATAAAGTGTATTTATGGAGTCACGGGTTATGACAGAAGCTGGGAAACAAGCTAATTTGCTTGAACATGTTATTGAAAATTTTAACCCTTGTCCTGCTAAATTTGGATTAGATGCAAGTTACTCGGTGTCTTGTCAAAGCGCAAGCAGTTTTAGACTCAACCAGCATTTTCTCAACATCTCTAACAAATCGGAAGTAAGTAAAAATGGTCCAAATCAGGGTTTGGGCAGACAAACAATTTTATAGCAGGATAAGAGTTAACCCATTCCCCCATAGGCTATTTTTAGATACCCTTTTGAATAAATCTATCGAAAAGGAGCATTAACTAGAGAAAAGGAAACTTTTAGAATTTTAGAGTTTGAAACCATTGTGATAAATAGAACATTTGCTCCTATAGGAGCAAATGCTCTATTTATCACAATGGTTTCACAAAGTGACTTATATAGAGGCGTCAATATGAGGAAATGGGTTAAGTCTGACTATGCCTTTTGTGTTGTTGAAGAAAAGACGTGATGCCCCGTTAAACCCTCTGCTAAGCACCACCAGGCTGGCAATTGTATATCAGGCTGGCAATTGTATATCGAGACGTCAATCACAGGACGAGGAAGATCCCAGAGGTTTTTCCGTGCGTGGGACAAATTGCATTCTTTCGTGCGCAGAAGAACATCCGGGTAGAAATACGGACCTATCGAAAGCCAGGTGGAAGTTTAAGCAGAGAGCGGTTTACAGTACAAGAAGAGAAACAGTATAATCGACACTGCAGCTTTCATGGTCAAACATGCAGAATCAGTGAACCTTGCATGAACTTTTTAATGTTATTAGAACTTTCAATTCCACTCTAGGTCAAACCAAGCTGATGGGTGTATTTTGTGAATAAAATCATCTGACTGACACCAAAATTGAATTTGTTGTAAATACATGTATTCCACAACTTACAAATATAATTACCTTTGTATATCATCATTTAAAATGGAAGAAACTGTAGGAGTAAATCTATGCTATATCATTGGCAAACAGAGCAGACGCTGACCATACAACTCCTACAGGAGCTGTCTGATCTGGGTCTACTTCATTTGCAAAAGGGGTCTATATGGGGGAAAGGGTTAAACATTGACCCTTTTCTTAACCCTTTAATCCATAAATATGTTTTCTATCCCTTTGCAAATGAAGTAGACCAAGATCAGGGTCTGCTCTTTTCAAATAATAGAGATAATTCTACAGTTTCTGTTATGGCCAATACTGCCTGTGTTCATGTGCAATTATAAAATCAATCTAATTAATATTCATCATGCCATTATTTCTCACATGAATATTCATGGAGTAAATGGCTAAAGAAATGGAAGAAACGTGTAGGCTGGAAACAAGATATGTTTGTGAAACGCTATGCCCCTCGATTTGAACAATGACCTCGATATGACCTTGACCTTAATAAGACCACCCCTAAAATGTTCGCCACCATTAGTTGCACATGCATGCCAAGTATGTATGTGCAATGGCTACAAAGTTATCGCCAACGTCAAAGTTGGACACCAACCAACCAACAGACAGAGCAATCAGGAGGACAGGGGAGGGGGCATACATATCCCCACAGACTGACAGAATTAAAGAAACAATCTCAGGTATCTTGTTGTGCGTATTCACAAGCGGTCATCACCAATCCCTGCTTTAGTGTGTTTATTTCACATTAGTAAAACTTCTCTATAGTGACATGGGTGTCGATACGGGAAGGTGGTTGCTCCTTCAGGAACTTTTGTCATGCAATAAACTATCACCTGTCATAAAGACCCATAATTAGACAGATCTGGAGTGGTCGCTGTAGGGAGCGTTTACTATGTTTACATTCAACACTGAGCAATTGACTGGAGACAACTTTATTTTTCTTCAGTTCTCAAATATGATTTTTCTTCATTTATTTTCAAACACACGATCATAGAGAGTGTTAATTACTTTTACACCTCATCTGGATTCAAACATTTAGTTAAAATTATCAAACAATTGGTCCCTACAGAGTTGAAAATAAAGGACAGTTTATCCCTCCTTAAAATATCAGCCATAAACAACAGGTTGTAGAAAGACTTTATTTCACAATCATTAATACACTGATATCAATAACGCAAAGTATGGCTTTAACCATTTACTCCATACGCCTTTCTACGCCTTTGCAAACAGAGTAGACCCAGATCAGACGGCTCCTATAGGAGCCGCCTGATCAGGGTCTGCTCAGTTTGCAATGCATATGACATGATACAGATTTGATTCTACAGTTTGTGTCAAAGCAGAATATTCCCTTGAAACTTTAACATTATAAAAATGAATCTAGCCAATATTCATGATGTCATTATTACTAACATGGATACTCATGGACTTAACCCTTTCCTCCATAGGCTATTTTTAGAACCAACCTCTTTGAATAAATCTACCAAAAAGGAGCATTAACTAGAGAAAAGGATTTTATTTTAGAATTTTGTAGTTTGAAACCATTGTGATAAATAGAGCATTTGCTCCTATAGGAGCAAATTCTCTATTTATCACAATGGTTTCAATAGGTGATTTTTACAGAGGCGTAGAAAGGCGTATTTATGGAGGAAAGGGTTAAGGGTTAGCCCTGTACTCCACGAATAGTTCTGTAAGGAATAATGACAGTATGTATATTTATTAGCTGAAGTTGTATAATGGTGCATGAACACAGGCAGTTTTGGGGCATGGAATAAACCGTAGAATCAGACCTATATTAATTCAAAAGAAAACAGAGCAGACCTTGATCAGAAGGCTCCTGCATGAGATATCTGATCTGGATCTACCCTGCTTGTAAAGGTGTTAGAAAGTGTATTTATGGAGAAAAGGGTTACGTAGAATTACAATACAGATGGTAACCTAATTATCCTAAATATTTGGACAGACTAAGATCCATAGTATAGACCCAGAGCAACAGATAAAGGTGCATACACAAATACTGAAAATGTCTGTTTTCCCACAAAACCCTATGTTGTGACCACTCTTTAGAATCGTCTCTTCGAGATGATTCTAAATAGGGGTCACAACATAGGGTTTGGTGGAGAAATATAGAAGTTACTCTTGAAAATGTTTTGATTTATGCACCTTATCTGGAGCTCTGGGTCCATGCTTATAAAGCTTTTACTTGAGTCTGAGTTTCGTTCTCAAGCTTTTGATTGGTCAGATTTGAGTTCTCAAGCTTTTGATTGGTCAGATTTGAGCCAAAGGCTCAAATCTGACCAATCAAATGCTTGAGAACGTTCTCAGACTCAACTAAAAGCTTTATAAGCATGGACCCAGATAGACCCACTGTTTACTTCTCCATTAGTTTCATTTGAAGTTATATCCATGAGCAACATGTCGAGCCCTACTGCAGACTAAATCCATATAGAAAAACAAAACAAGGGAGATAATTCAACAATGGTTGATTCTAGATTTATAGTTCTCGTATGCCACACATATCTACAAGATGTGTTATGTTATATTGAAATCTATCAATAAAAATAAAGTTAACCATAGACAACATGGGATAGACAGATGTACCTACATGCACTCAACCTAAATTGTTATAGCAAGTAGGCTCGACATAAATGTTGCGAAATTTACTTCCTCAGTTTTACAAACAGTTGGTGAGACAAGATGTCCCAATATTTAGAGTAAATAGGGTACATGTTAGACGAGATGTCCCAATATTTAAAGTAAACAGGGTACATGTTAGACGAGATGTCCCAATATTTAGAGTAAATAGGGTACATGTTAGACGAGATGTCCCAATATTTAGAGTAAATAGGGTACATGTTAGACGAGATGTCCCAATATTTAAAGTAAACAGGGTACATGTTAGACGAGATGTCCCAATATTTAAAGTAAACAGGGTACATGTTTAACTCTTGCCCTCATATAAACGCTTTTCACACCTTTGCAGACAGAGTAGACCCAGATCAGATGGCTACTGTCGGAGTCTTCTGACCAGGGTCTACTGTATTTGCTTATGAATTTATACTAGATCAGATTCCACTGTGTCTACCAACGCCAAAAAAGTCCTGTGTACATATGCCATTATAAAAAAATCAGCTAATTAATATTCATCAGGTCATTATTTCTTACATGAATATTCAACAGGGAAAGGTTTAGGAGGTAAACATAAGGTCTGGCAGGAGTTTGGTCCAATATGTACACGCTGTCACAAAATCATACACAGTTAAGGATTTCAGTCACACTATCTTACCACTCCCAGTGATTCTCAGCATTTACCCATTACCTCATGAATATTCAGTAAGAATAAATATTCATTAGCTGATATCTTATACAGTAAAATATCTCTATAACGGCCACTAAGTTGTGTTAATTAATTTGTGTTTAGGGCAGGTGGCTGCTTAAAGCAAGGTGAAAGTAAAACAGAACGCTCCTATAGGAGCGTTCTGTTTTACTTTCACCTTGCTTTAAGCAGCCACCTGCCTTTAACACAAAATAATTGATGTAATTAAGTGGCCGTTATAGAGAGGTTTTACTATAATGACATAATGGACAAGAGACTGTTTTGCCATGGTATAAACTATAGAATATCTGTATCATTTCATAAGCAAAAAAGTGCAGACCCTGACTCTGGTCTCTGGGTCTACTCTGTTTGCAAAGCTGTCGAAAGGCTTACATGGATCAAAGCTGTCTGCAACTATTATCACAACTGCACTGAAAGCAAGAAGCTGACAGTAAAAAGTCTTAGCTTCCTTGCAAGAACTGAGTGACGCAAGATCTTTTGTTATTAATCAACAAAGTACATGAAAACATTTTTTTTGTAAATCTGCCCAGCACTTTATACAAGAAATATCATTTTGCTAATGTAGCTCATGCAATGAATAAAACTGAAGCTTAAGCACACAATGTATTCAGGGGGTACAAAACAGACCAAGGGACATAATCCATTTTTATATTTTGTTCATGTTCAGTTGTATACACAACAAAGAGTTTACAAGCATATTACAATGTGTTACATGTGTATTTTGTCAGATAGCTACATTTAAAGTCATTTAATAGAAACAAGCAAATGTCAACATATGAATACAATAGCAATTTGCAGCAACTTGATTCAAATAGAACATAATATTTTCATCAAATTCAATCAATCAATACTGCAATGAAGACAAAATACCCTTTTACTCCATAGATACAACGTTCAAAGCCACTGCACACAGAGTACACCAAAGGACTCATATAAGAGCTGCCTCTGTTTGTTTATCCCTTTCCTCCATAAATATGCCTTTCTACGCCTCTGTAAAAGTCACTTTATGAAACTATTGTGATAAATAGAGCATTTGCTCCTATAGGAGCAAATGCTCTATTTATCACAATGGTTTCAAACTACAAAATTCTAAAAAAAAATCCTTTTCTCTAGTTAATGCTCCTTTTTGGTGGATTCATTCAAAGAGGTTGGGTCTTAAAATAGCCTATGGAGGAAAGGGTTAAAGAATTCATAGATTTGATTCTACAGTTTCTGCCAATACCAACGTTTCCTCATAAATATCATATAATGTAAACTCATGATGTCATTATTTCTTATTTGAATATTCATGGAGTAAATGGTTATTAAGTTGTTTTGGGTTGAATTTGTTTTATAATTCTTTAGTACAAAATACATCATACATCCATCTATATCACAATGCTAAATATAAACATGTTTGTATGGAAACATTTTATTCAGAGAAAAAGGAAAGAAACTTTTCTCCCAAGATCGATGTTTTAATCCATTACCTCATAGGCTATTTTTAGATCCAACTTCTTTGAATAAATCTACCCAAAAGGAGCATTAACTAGAGAAAAGGAAAATCTTAGAATTTCGCAGTTTGAAACCATTGTGATAAATAGATCATGCTCCTATAGGAGCAAATGCTCTATTTATCACAATGGTTTCAGCAGGTGACGTTTGCAGAGGAGTCAATATGAGGGAATGGGTTAATAGACTGAACTTTAACTGAATGTATTTCAGTCTAACCACTTGGATGTAGGAAAATGAGAGTACTGGCATTTGTAACAGTGTAGACCGAGATCAGTGGGCCCCTGATCATGACATGCCCTGTTTGCCATTCAAAATCTTTTAGCAAATTTAAGCCGATTATTTTGAATGGACTCTGTGGTTAATCCTTTACTCCATGAATATTCATGTAAGGAACATAATGATATCATGAATATTAATTAGAAAAAATGTTATAATAGAACACGGACACAGGAAATTTTGGCCATGGCAGAAACTGTAGAATCAGATCTATATTATATCATAAGCAAACAGAGCAGACCCTGATCTGACAGCTCCTATAGGAGCCATCTGATCTGGGTCTTTGTAAAGGTGAAAATATGTATATGGAGTAAAGGATTTTATATGACAGCGACATGTACACAATGACTAGAAAATCAGTGGTGAATGTGATATATCCCTTCCAAAACTTCAAACCTACACAAAGTATTCTTAAAATAAAAGGTACAAAGTTTCCTCACTATCTGTCACAATCCATTTGTTTCTCCAGATCAAGTATTCTAAATTTCTATACTGGATAAACTTTAGTGGAAAGAATTTAAAAATTCCACAATAAAATTGCTGCAAGTGTGAGGTATTGATTTGCTCTAAAGATATACGGGTATATAAATTGTCATACAATGGCTGGGGTTTTCATCACATTAATTAAAATTTATCACAAGTGTACTTTAATAAAACAAAACACATTAATTAACCCTTTACTCCATAAATATGCTTTTGTACACCTATGCAACCAGGGTAGACCCAGATCAAACAGCTTCTATAAGATTCATCTGATCAGGTTATGCTCTATTAGCTTATGGGATATTACAGATCAGATTGTCGAGTTTTTGCTTTGGCAAAAATTTCAAGTGTTATCCCTTTCCTCCATAGATATGCCTTTCTACGCCTCTGTGATAACCACTTCTTGAAATCATTGTGATAAATATAGAGCATTTGCTCCTATAGGAGCAAATGCTCTATTTATCACAATGGTTTCAAACTACAAAATTCTAAAATTTTACTTTTCTCTAGTAAATCCTCCTTTTGGGTAGATTCATTCAGAGGTTGTGTCTAAAAATAGCCTATGGAGGAAAGGGGTTATATACAATTTTAAAAAAAATTGATCTAATTAATATTCACGATGTTATCATTTCTTTCATGTATATTCATGGAGTAAAGAGTTACATGTAACCATCTGCCTGAGAAATATTCATGCCCAATATCATCTATTATGAATACTAATCATTTTAAATATCAAATACGGAAATGTACCATAACAGCACACAGTAAAAAATCTGCAACATATATAAGCAAACAGAGCAGACCCAGATCAGACAGCTTGTACAGGATCTGTCTGATCTTGGTCTATTCTGTTTGCAAGTGACACAAAAGGTATCTATGTCAGGTGAAAGGTACAGCAGAAATAGGAACAATGCAAGCTAGGATTTGTTACATGAGAAATATTTTTGTGACATTTACTTTTACTAACTGCATCAATATGACACATATGCTCTACTAAATACAAAGGCAAATGTGCACAAACCAAACTCACACAAAATACTGAAAATATTTCATTGAGCTTAACAATATCATATGACAAGTGGGATCTGGACTGGATATCATAGCTGGCTCTGATACAAACATACCACAAAGTCTGATATTGACGACTTTTGACGACTCTGTAAAAGTCACTTTGTGAAACCATTGTGATAAATAGAGCATTTGCTCCTATAGGAGCAAGTGCTCTATTTATCACAATGGTTTGTTCAAACTAAAAAATTCTAAAAATTTCCTTTTCTCTAATTAATGCTCCTTTTCGGTAGTTTTATTCAAAGAGGTTGTATCTAAAAATAGCCTATGAGGTAACGGGTAACTTGATCTGCCTGAATATTAAATGTGGTTGATATATTGTCAAGTTCGGAAAAAAGTCATTTAAAAAGTATTCAAGATTACAAAACTTACCTTTATCTGTAATACTGTATTGTATCATATTTGACTGAAATTGACTTCTTACTCAAGTTTTTAGTTGGAATTTGTGTGCATTTCTCAGCCAGATAGACACATAAACACCAATTATATTTCAAATGGCAAAAACACAGTGACAAATGACAAAAACACCCACTTACCAAAAGCCTCATTAAAGTCTTTAAAATGAGCACAAAAAATGATACTGACAGCACATTAATACATTGTACATAAAAAACAACTAAAACTACATAGTAATAGATAAAATGCCTAAGTATTTAAGAATATCTCCTTTATTTCTTCACCAAACCCATGTTGTGACCACTCTTTGGAATTATCTCTTCGAGGCGATGCCAAAGATTGGTCACAACATAATGTTTGGTAGAGAAGTGATGACGATAGTACAGTAAAACCCCGCTAATGCGACCACCTGAGTGGTATAATTCTGGCTGCTAGATGCAGGTCGTAGCTTAATGCAGGATAAAAGTAATCCAGAAAGCTCCTAGGGGAGCTTTCTGCATTACTTTTGCCCTGCATTAAGCAACCACCTGCTTCTAAAGACACCCACGTTTATTAATTAAGTGGTCACATTAGAGGGGTTCTACTGTATTTGAATGTGCACCGTTATCTATAGCTCTGTAGAATTAGATTGGTCCATCAACAACAACAAAAGCTTATTTTAACCCTTTACTCCAGGAATATTCATGTAAAACATGACATCATGAATATTAATTAGATATTAACACATGAATTTTTTGCCAAAGCAGAAACTGTAGATTCAGATCTATATTATTCCATAAGCAAACAGAGCAGAGCTTGATTAGACAACTCCTATAGGAATGGTCTGATCTGGGCCTACACTGTCTGCAAAGGCATAGAAAGGCGTATTTATGGACTAACGGGTTAACACAGTTTTATAAGTTTATCACTAAATATACATCCATTGTTTTCAAACAAGAGATGTCACAGTCACGTGACAAATGCCCCCCCCCCCCCCAAAAAAAAATTGTACCTTGTGACCTTGACCTTTGACCCATGGACCAGGGAGTTGACACATCGTCTTTGTGTGGTGAACATTTGTGCCAGGTTCCTTTGAAATCCATTCACAGATAAACAAGTAATTGTACCCTGTGACCTTGACCTTTGACATATGGACCAGGGAGCTGAACACGACATGTCGTCTTTGTCTGGTGAACATCTGTGCCAAGTTATATTGAAATCCATTGATAGATAAAGATGTTACAGACCGGACACGAACTTTGTGACAAAGTAATTGTATTCTGTGACCTTGACCTTTGACCCATGGACCAGGGAGTTGAAAGCGACACATCATCTTTGTCTGGTGAACATTTGTGCCAAATCATATTGAAATCCATTGACATATAAAGAAGTTACAGACCGGACACGAAATTTGTCACAAAGTAATTGTAGCCTGTGACCTTGACCTTTGACCTATGGACCTGGGAGTTGAAAGCGACACATCGTCTTTGTGTGGTGAACATTTGTGCCAAGTTATATTGAAATCAATTGATAGATAAAGAAGTTACAGACCGGACACAAAATTTGTTACAAAGTTATTTTACCCTGTGACCTTGACCTTTGACCAATGGACCTGGGAGTTGAACGCGACACATTGTCTTTGTGTGGTGAACATTTGTGCCAAGTTATATTGAAATCTATTGATAGATAAAGAAGTTACAGGCCGGACACGTAATTTGTTACAAAGTAATTGTACCCTGTGACCTTGACCTTTGACCCATGGACCTGGGAGTTGAACGCGACACATTGCCTTTGTGTGGTGAACATTTGTGCCAAGTTATATTGAAATCCATTGATAGATGAAGAAGTTACAGACCGGACACGAAATTTGTGACAAAGTAATTGTACCCTGTGACCTTGACCTTTGACCCATGGACAAGGGAGTTGAACGCGACACATCGTCTTTGTGTGGTGAACATTTGTGCCAAGTTATATTGAGATCCATTGATAGATGAAGAAGTTACAGACCGGACACGAAATTTGTGACAAAGTAAATGTACCCTGTGACCTTGACCTTTGACCCATGGACCAGGGAGTTGAACGCGACACATCGTCTTTGTGTGGTGAACATTTGTGCCAAGTTATATTGAGATCCATTGATAGATGAAGAAGTTACAGACTGGACACGAAATTTGTGACAAAGTAATTGTAGACTGTGACCTTGACCTATGGATCAGGGAGTTGAACGCGACACATCGTCTCTGTCTGGTGAACATTTGTGGTAAGTTATATTGAAATCCATCGATAGATGAAGAAGTTACAGACCGGACACGAATTTGGGACGGATGGAAGGACAGACGGACGGACGGACGGACGTACTAACAAATGGGTAGTTGTGTGACTTTTTCCTTTGATCTTTTCTTGTGGGACTAGTCCCACAAGTAAAACTATTTTTGGCTCTAACTTTGGAATAGAATGATTTGGAAGCTAACCCTAATAGCCCTATGTCCCACAACTGGCCAGGTTAATGTCACAAGAAATGGCCAGGTTAATGTCACAAGAGATGGCCAGGTTAATGATTTTACTTGTGTGACTAGTTAGAAAAAGTCACACAACTACCCATTGGTGAGTGCGGACAGACGGAAGGACGGACAATGCGATTACTATATGCCTGCCTTTGGGGGGCATAAAAATATTCATTACTTTATCCCTTACTCATGAATATGCATAGCAGACTCCACCCATTATGAATATTAATTAAGATATTATCTTATATTGTGATATAAAACAAGTGAATACATAGCTAAGAATAGAATAATAATAATAATAATAATAGAATAGAATCAGACCTAAAATATTCTAATAGCAAACAGCAGATCCTAATCTATACTCTTTAAAGGTGTCAAAATGATGCCTTTGAAAACAGAGTAGATCCAGATCAGAGGTTGCTGTAGGTGCTGTCTGATCAGGGTCTGTTGTCTGCAATGGAATAACATAGATATGATTCTACAGAGTATGCCATGGCCAAAACATCTTGTGGTTATATGCCAATATAACAATAGCCGCGGGCAGCGCGGACGCTCGTCTGATTTGGTGCTTGTCCACTGCAAACACTTCTTCTCAAATAGATCTACCAACCTATGAAGTTTCATGTTTATCCTCTTATACTTTTTTATTAATCTGCTACATTATAAGTTTTTGCATGCCGCCACCGACGATGCCAACGCCTACAACTACGACCTCACCAACGACCCAGTGATCACAATAGCTCAACTTATTTCTTCGAAAACAGACGATCTAAAAATTAGCTGATAAATATTCTTACAGTCATTATTTCATACATTTATATTCATCCCGTAAAGTTAAGTAACATCGTATCAGTTGCATACTAGCACCAACCTAATTACTCTTAAGTATTTAGATACCAAATATCCCTTCTTTATTGATCTGTTAACCCTTTACTCCACGAATATTTATGTAAGAAATAATGACAACATGAATATTAATTAATGTTTTATAATGGCACAGGAACACAGGGAAGTTTGGTCATGGTGAAAACTGTATAATCAGATCTATATCATATTATAAGCAAACAGAGCAGACCCTGATCAGATGGCTCCTATACAAGCAGTTTAACACATTCTCTCATACTGATGCCTTTTGACGCCTCTGTAAAAGTCCCTTTTTGCAACCATTGTGATAGAGCATTTGCTCCATAGGAGCAAATCATTTTTTTTATCACAATGGTTTCAAAACTACACAACTCTATAATTATCTTTCTCCCTTTCAGTAGATTTATTCAAAGAAGTTGAGTCTAAAATAGCCTATGAGGTAATGGGTGAATCTAAGTCTGTGCTATTTGCCTAAATTTGTTTGTTCTAATACTTCCGGTAAATAGGGTAGGTGGCTTACAAAATTATGATATAATAAAAGTAACACTGAATCAGCAATCAAATTAATGACTAAAGAAGTTAGAAGTTAGAAGTCAAAAAAATTCAAAAAAAATTCACAATAACAGAATACTTCAAACATCAATAGAATATTAGATATTAACCAGATGTCTTTGTGAAACACTATCCCTACGATATGACCTTTGACCTTGATGTATGACCTGGACCTTAATATCTCACCCCTAAATATGTTCACCTCCATAAGTTGCACATGCATGCCAAGTTTGAAGTATGTATGTGCAATGGCTACAAAATTATCGCAAACGTTAAAGCTGGGGACAAATAGACAAACCAATCAACAAACCAGCCAACAGACAAAGTTGTGTCAGACAAACCAGCAGACAGAGCAAAAACAATATGACCCCCAATCAAAGATCTGAGGGGGCATAAAAAGATTAAAATTGACAAACTTATTTTCTGCATCTTTGAAAATTTGGATATTTCAAAACGTGAATGGTTAAAAACAAGTTTTTTGACATACATAAGATAAAGAAAGATTACAAATGTAGCACCATTGATTCAAAATGTATCCTTAGTGTGATGAAAAATTTATACTGCCCAAACTCTGATATGTTGCAATCATTACTTACTTCCAACTCCTTCAAGCTATTAACCATTTCCCTGTTCTATGTTTATTTAAAATTTCAATACTCACTGAATATTCATGGACACATTAGTTATGATGAAATATGGAAAGTGGAACATGGTGGCCATATTAGAAAGTAAAGAAACAGATCTATCAAATTCCATTAGCAAACAGAGCAGACCTGGATCAGACGGCTCCTGTAGGAGCCGTCTGATCTGGGTCTACTCTGTTTGCATATGTGTGAAATCAAGCAAGAGTCAAACCATTTAGATTCTGATAGGACCTGGACACAGTCTGAATCTCATCTGGATCTAAGCTGGTTGTAAGTTCAAGTCAAAGTCCTACTAAGCATTGGGTTAATGTTCTACATAGACGTCTATTGCAAAACTTCTTCAAAGCTACCGTTTAGTCGCTACACACATGGTCTTGAAAAGCTGGTGGCTGCTTCAAGAAACCATTGTGGTAATATGTCATAGGAACACCATTTAACCCATTCCCTCATAGGCTATTTTTAGACCCAACGTGTTGACCACCAAAAAGGAGCATTAACTAGAGAAAGGGAATTTTTTTGTAGTTTTGAAACCATTGTGATAAATAGAGCCTTTGCATTTAAGAAGCAAATGCTCTATTTATCGAAAGGGTTCCAAAAAGTAACTTCTACAGAGGCGTCCATACGAGGGAGTTGGTTAAGCTACTTTACACCTGATAGGCAGAAGCTGTAGAATTAAAGGACCTTTCAGATTGGAAACCATCAGTCTTTCTCATACCATGTGGCAACTATAACATACTATGAGTGAGTGAGTTGGGTTTAACATACAATGAGCAAGACAAATTGAAAACACAACAAGAGAATCCTTGTATGGGTATCTAAATGACATCAGAAGGTGCAATAATGTCAAACCAGTTGCCAGCCACTTTACCCACAGTGCACACTCCCCTGATGACATTGACATCACAATCCTAACAACACCTGTCAGAGAGATAAATGTTACAAAAGAAACTCTTGCAGACCTTAATCAAAACCAAACACCCCAAATGAATTAAACCTGATAGGACTAGCCTGAGAAGAGACATTATCTTCAAAGATGTCATTCAGAGTTACAAACAGTCAACAGGACATTGTACTTCCTTGTGTCATACTGTATAACCAATAAGGGTGAAACGATTACTCGCGATGTGAATTGAACCGCGATCTTTTGCCCTCGATTCGGTTCGGTTCAATTCGGTTCAGCAGATCTCATTTTCGATTCGATTTTTATTATAAAAGGCTAGCTTCTTAATGATTGGTAGCGAAATGAAACTAACCTGTGAAAATTCGCCATGAAAAGTCGAAATACTTGTTTTCCCGCATTAGAGCTGTCAAAACAAACATACTCATCAAATTCTGATAGACTCAAATCGATTGGATGAAGGCCAACTATTTTAGCCAATCAAATAACACGTTGCAATCGTTGCACTTAATCTGATCGTCTGGGCGCTTTATTCAAGCGTCTTTGTGTTCTCTCAAAATGTCGGATGCTGAAGGTGTCAATCTACGTGCTAACCCGAAAAACTATCGCTCCAAATGTGGAGATTTCAGATTTCGCGAGAGCAACAACACAAATAAACCAACATGTAAGATTATTTTACAAATATTCTCTGCAACACAGGAAATACGACGAATCTGTCATATCGTATGAACGGAAACACAGTATTGCATTTACGTTTCGTCTTCTTCCAGTAAACTTGGTTGCAAATTTGTGTATGCTTAAAATTTATGAAGCTGTGCGTTGATAACTTCGCAGCAATGTCTAGTGCTTTTTGCTCAGAGACAGGGAGATGTCATATCTCTTTTGAGTCTTCAACTGATAGCTATCTGTATCAGTTGAAGAGAGACATGACATCTCCTCCAAGTGCTCAAATTCTTTTTTCAGAAAAACCTACATGTTCTACAGAGTTAGGCTGTTTAGTCAATTAGACAATTAGCCAAGACTGATTATGTTAGTGTTACCATTTTACTTGGTTTTAGTGACCAGTTATAAAAAAGAACTTCCAAAAAACAAACTGCAGAAAGGTTTGACTGTTAAAGTCAGATGTATCTGTGACTAGACTATTATGATTTTTCCATCTGTATATGTCCAAGCATTCTGCTTTCAGAGCTGTTAATACGCAGTATTTATTCTACATAGTGCATTCTTTTTATTACAATCTTAAATCGAATCGAATCGAAAATAATCGAATCGTGTTGTAAAAAATCGAAATCGAATCGAATCGATTTTTTTGGAATCGTTTCACCCCTAATAACCAAACTAAGTTTCATTTTTGTGTACCATATTGGGAGTATAAGTCTGGACCCAAATGAAAATTGCAAACCTTACAAGGGGTATATTTCATATTAATGAAAGATTGTCCAGTTAGGTCCCCTTTACACAGCACTTCCTCATAATTTATGTTCTATCAATCTATGAATTCTCAATGATTTAAAATCAATAATAGAGAAGCACAATGTACTATGGACAAATAGCATGATGGAAAGGACAGATGAGCATACAAAACAGTGACTTTATGCTCCCCACTTTGTGGACCATATAAACATACATGTACAGTAAAACTCTAACGGCCATTAAATTACATCAAGCATTTTGTGTTAAAGGCAGGTGGCTGCTTAAAGCAAGGTCAAAGTAAAACAAAACGCTCCTGTAGGAGTGTTGTTTTACTTTCACCTTGCTTTAAGCAGCCACCTGCCCTGAATATCAACTAATTTTAAAGCAATTCAATGGCCGTTATAAAGATGTTTCACTGTATGCTTTATTCCTTCTCTACAACATGTTGTATCCTAATGAGATGTCCAATTACTTTGTATCTGATCTGGATCCAGTATATGTGTGCTACCTGTTTATTTACTCCCAGATACACTTTAGAGAACATTAACAATGTATCCTATATCACCCAAGTATTCAGACACCAAATCTCCCCCTCTCTGAGCTTTTGTAAAACTGAATATTATAAAGTCAATTTGAATCATTTCTTTAACCCTTTCCCTCATATAAACGTGTTTTCACGCATTTGCAAACAGAGTAGACCCAGATCAGACAGCTCCTAGAGGAGCCATCTGATCAGGGTCTACTCTGTTTACTAATAGAACTTCAAAGATCTTTGTCTTTACTTTCTAAAATGGCTACAATTTTCCATCTTCCATATTTCATTATAATCATTTTATCTATGAATATTCAGCAGGTATTGAAATTCGGAATGAACACAGAACAGGGAAAGGGTTAAAATAGACACAAATAGTCACAAATAATGTAGACTCAGATCAACCTGCTCAGTCTGGAGCAGTTTTGATCTTGGTCTTCACTATATGTCTGTATGTCCCAATACTTAGCCAAGGGTAATTATTTTTAGACATATTTGAAACTTTTATAGCCGGAACGGCTTCAACGGCAACGGCAACTTAGAGATGCCAGCTTTTAGGATTGTAACAATTTTGCAGCTTGAAAATGATATTTTTAAATTACGACATCTGCCAGCAGACATTTCGAATTCTAAAATGTAAAAAATCTCCTTAACAAACATTCCAAACTTTTGTATCAACAACCCTTACACTCCAAATAAGACTTTAATCTACCTCAAAATTGAGGCATCTTCTTTTACCCTTTAATTCATGACAGAATTAAATGATATGAATATTAATTAGATTATTTTTTTATAATTGCCTATTAACAAGGATATTTTGGCCAAGACAGAAAGTGTAGAATCAGATTTATATCAGTTCAGATGCAAACAGAGCCGACCCTGATCAGATGGTTCCTGCAGGAAACTGTCTGATCTGGGTCTACTCTGTTTGCAGTAAATGGGCTAATGATTTCTGATACAGTATTAGCATCCCAGTTCATTACAATTTACACATAAATATCAAGCATTTCCATACTGTGAAAACTAATACCAAACGTTTCTTCCTATGACACTGCTGATTTCAACCAAACTATTTTACTATCAAAGTTATTCTGAAATGATATGACTTAAATAGCTAAAAGTTACAAATTCCAAGTCTAGAGCAAAATGGAAAAGTTCTGCTTATCAAAAATTTATCTGGATCTAAGATCTGCCATAACTACACTTCTGTCATCCACAAACTTGGCATGGGAACATGGCTGAAAACAAACAAAAGAGGTTATTTTAATTAAAAAATAATATCACAATTTTGCATTGCTTTTATTCGGCATTGAATCATCACCAGCCTTTAACCCATTCCCTGTTTAAGATTTATTCAAGATTTATTTTTTCACCTCATGAATATTCATAGACAGAATCAATAAAATAGAACATGCAAAGCGTATTTTTTCAGTGCTGTAGAAGCTGTAGAATCATATCTATAAATTTCCATTAGAAAACAGAGCAGACCCTGATCAGAGAACTCCTACAAGAACCATCTGATCTGAGTCTTCTCTGTTTACAAATGCATGAAAATGTGTTTAAATGAAAGAATGGGTTAACCCTTTACCTGAAATCCTGACGTTTAATGCCCTTTGAAAACAGGGAAAACCAAGATGAAAAGCACCTACAGGAGCTGTCGGATCAGTTACACCAAATCTCTGTCTGATTTCAATTGTCATCATAAAACAGTCATCTAAGCAATACTCATGATGTCATTATTTTTCTTATTATATTATTTATTTTTTTACAAGAATATTCATGGAGTAAAGGTTAACCCTACGCCTTTCTACGCCTCTGTAAAAGTCACTTTATGAAACCATTGTGATAAATAGAGCATTTGCTCCTATAGGAGCAAATGCTCTATTTATCACAATGGTTTCAAACTATAAAATTCTAAAATTTTCCTTTTCTCTAGTTAATGCTCCTTTTCGGTAGATTCATTCAAAGAGGTTGGGTCTAAAAATAGCCTATGGAGGAAAGGGTTAAAAGCTTACTTGTACATGGCTTCCTCCACATTTACAATCAATTAGTCATGAGATTAAATTTTCAGTTAACCCATTACTCTGTAAATACAGCTTTCTACACCTTTGCAAACAGAGTAGACTACAGGAGCCGTCTGATCTGGGTCTACTCTGTTTGTTTATGATATAAATATAGATATGATTCTACAGTTTCTGCTAATGCCAAAACTTCATATGTACATTTGCTAATATAACAATTTATCTAATTAATATTCACTATATCATTATTTCTTAATTAAATATTAATGGAGTAAAGGGTTAAAGATATTTAACAAGCAAAATTCGGCAATGTGTAACAGTACCTCAAACACAGGTGGATGTTTGGTGTGCTCATGATGACCTCGTTTCTGGCAGCGTGCTACCTCTGGTAAGCCTCTATCAGGAGTCAACATGAATATACCAGTTCTGCAATGTGACACAAAATGAAACATGATACCAATCCTTCAGATGAGATATATATGAATGATATGACAAAATGTCTTCAACTAAACTAAAACATTTCATATTTGCAGTTTTTTTGTCTGTCTTAACCCTTTATTCCCTGCACATTCATGTAAGAATTAACCCTTTACCTCATACAAACATGTTTTCACGCATTTGCAAACAGAGTAGACCCAGATCAGACGGCTCCTAGAGGAGCCGTCTGATCAGGGTCTGCTCTGTTTGCTAATAGAATTTAATAGATCTCTTTCTTTGCTTTCTAAAATGTCTACAATATTCCACCTTCCATATTTCTTTATAACTATTTTGTTAATGAATATTCAGTAGATATTGAAATTTGGCCTTAATACAGAACAGGGAAAGGGTTAATGACATGATGAAGATCAATTAACTGAAATTTTATGGCACTATAAATCATGACAGAAACTGCAGAATGAGACATAGATCATGTCATAAGCAAACAAGAGAAGACCCTCATCAGACGGCTTCTATAGGAGCTGTCTGATCTGGGTCTACTCAGTTTGCAAAGGTGTAGAAAGGCATTTTTATGGAGTAAAAGGTTAATGACTTTGCAATGTGTATTTCGGATGAAGAAGCAGCAATCAACAGTCTGGGCTAATTACATTCACATTTTTTGTAATAGTAATATGGTAAAGCCTCTCGAATACTGTCACCAACATGGTCTAAATGGTGGCTTAAAGCAGGATAAAGACAGTAGAAATTGTCTTAAGTGACCATCAAAAAGAAGTCTAATTATGGGTCTGTAAGGAAAGTAGTAGTTCAGCAGGTCAGAAGTAAAGCAGAAAGCTCCTAAAGCTCCCGCAACCACCTGCTTTTTAAGATTCCAAAGTTCCATAAATGAATGGCTGCATAGGACAAGTTCTAATGTATGCAGAAAGCTCCTACAGGTCCTTCTAATGCGCCCACTTAATTTATAAGCAGGTGGCAGCTTAATGCAGGGAGAAAGTAATGTAGAATGCTCCTGTCTGATCAGGGTCAGCTGTTTGCTATGAAACTACAATAGATATGACTACAGTTTCTACCAATACCAAAATTTCATGTGTACATTTACCATAATAAAAATTCAACTAGTAAATATTCATGATGTCGTTATTTCTTACATGAATATTCAACCGGGAAAGGGTTAAGCTATCACTTGCCTCTACCACCAAGATTTATACATCATTTTGGTGGTCACATGAGTGGGGTTTTACTGTAGACCTTGGTAATTACTTACTCATTGTATTTTGGTGAACAGACTATGGCTATGGCTTCTGGCATCAACTGCTGGTAGGGATAGTGGGTGTGTAGGTCCACGCTAGACAGGAACGCTGTTTGTGTCGGGTGGGTCTGCCAGATTGGAAGAGAAATTACTACAATAAAACCTTGTTAATTTGGACTTTTAGTGCAGAAGAACTCTAACTTTTTAGGCAGCTGGTCGCATAAAACATTACTACATAAATACACCTTTTTATGACTTTGCAAACAGAATAGACCCAAATCAGATAGGTCCCATAGGATCATCTAATCAGGGTCTGCTCAAGTTGCTTATGGAATAATAAAGACACGAGTCTACAGTTTCTGCTTTGGAAAAGATTTATGTATTAATATGCCATTTTAAAAATTCAGCTTATTAATATTCATAATGTCATTATTTCTTAAATTCTTACATAAATATTTATAGAGTAAAATGTAATGCATGGTGAAAGTCATGTAGAAAGCTCCTTGACAAGCTTTCTGCATTACTTTTAACCTGCATTAAGCTGTCTGAACTCTTTACTCCATAGATACGCATTTCTATGCCTTTGCAAAAAGAGTAAACCCAGATTGGGGTCTACTCTGTTTGCTTATGATATTATGATATAAATATGATTCAACAATTTGTGCCTTGGCCAGAAAATCCTGTGTTTATGAGCTGTGATAGCAATTAATCTATTTAATATTCATTATGTCATTGTTTTATGGAGTAAAGAGTTAACACTTTACCCCATATGCTATTCTCATATCCATCCAGTTTGAATAAATCTACCTGAAAGGAGCATTAACTCGAGAAAAGGAAAATTGTTAGAATTTGTAGGTTTCTACATCTTTACAAACAGAGTAGACCCAGATCAGACGGCTCCTGTAGGAGCCGTCTGACCAGGGTCTGCTCTATTTGCTTATGACATGATATAAATATGATTCTACAGTTTCTGCCATGGCCAAAATCCCTGCGTCCATGTGCTATTATAACATTTAATCTAATTAATGTTCATGATATCATTGTTCCTTACATGAATATTCATGGAGTAAAGGGTTAATTCTTACAGATGTTTAAATATTTATACATGCTACCATCACAAACAATAGGTACATGTACAAACTGTCAGTGCTTCTGTACATGACAACAATTGTAAGTTCTGTATGATGATTTTCAAGACAACAAGGCTATGATAAATTGCATACAGTAAAATCCCGATAATTCGAATTTTCTGCATAGAAGAATTAAGAACCTTTTAGGCAGGTGGCTGCTTAATGCATGGTGAAAGTCATGCAGAAAGCTCCTAGAGGAGTTTTCTGCATGACATTCACCATGCATTACGCTGCCACCTGTCTTACAGATCGATAAAAATACGTATTTTAGTGTTCAAATAATTGAGGTTTTTCTGTATAATACAATTGTGCACATTTCCTTCTGCATTAAAATTGACACTCTTTCAAACTTTAATCATTATTCACCTTTTATATTTATATTATTTTATATCTTTCGCAAATTCATTTAGTAGAGTAATTTATAAACTCTAAACCATGAAATGCTTTTGTAAATGTTTTGTCTGCTTCAGTGACGTTTCAATATCTACTCATTTGCTTTTTTATTACCAAATTTACCAATCACATACAAACACCCAATCTCCCCTCTCTCCATAATTTGGCAGTGTTTTGATAAAATCAAATAAAACTAGAGGTTTGATTTTGTCACAAAAACAGATGTCTCCCCCTCCCAACCTCTTTCCAATTCACAAGTGTAATGTCTGTAACTCCAAACTTATCAGGGTCTAATTTTTAAGTCATCAGGGGCAATAACTCCAACATTGTCAGGGGGAGACAATTCAAAAGCCCCAGGTACACAAAAGCACATGCTAGTCAACATTCTTGTGAAGTTTGGTGACTCTAGTACTAGTGGTTTCAGAGATACATGTGACACAAAGTAAAGTTTCTCTTATTTTAAGTCATAAGGAGCAGTAACTCCAAAGTTATCAGGGGGAGACAATTAAAAAACCCAGATGCACAAAAACTCATGCTGGTGAACATTCCTGTGAAGTTTGGTGACTCTAGCCCTACTGGTTTCAGAGATACATGCAGCACAAAATTTCTCTAATTTTAAGTTATCATATCAGGGGCAGTAATTCAAGAATTATCAGGGGAGACAATTAAAAAGACCAGGTGCACAACAACTCATGCTGGTCAAGATTCCTTTGAAGTTTGGTGACTCTAGCCCTAGTGGTTTTAAAGATATGCATGACACAAAGTTTCTCTAATTTTAAGTAATCATATCAGGGGCAATAACTCCAAAGTTATCATGGGGAGACAATTCAAAAATCCCAGGTGCACAACAACTCATGCTGGTCAACATTCCTGTGAAGTTTGGTGACTCTAGCCCCAGTGGTTTCAGAGATATGCACGACACTAAGTAATGTTTGTCTAATTTTAAGTCATCAGGGACAGTAACTCCAAAGTTAACAGGGGCAGACAATTCAAAAAACCCAAGAGCAAAACAACTCATGCTAGTGAACAATCCTGTGAAGTTTGGTGACTCTAGCCCTACTGGTTTCAGAGATACACGCGACACAAAGTTTGTATAAATTTAAGTATTCATATCAGGGGCAATAACTCAAGAATTATCAGGGGGAGACAATTCAAAAACCATAGGTGCACAACAACTCATGCTGGTAAACATTCCTTAGAAGTTTGGTGACTCTAGTACTAGCTGTTTCAGAGATACGCGCGACACAAAGTTTTTCTAATTTTAAGTCATCAGGGGCAATAACTCCGAAGTTATCAGGGGGAGACAATTCAAAAACCCCAGGTGCACAACAACTCATGCTGGTGAACATTCCTGTGAAGTTTGGTGACTCTAGCCCAACTGGTTTCAGAGATATGCGCGACACAAGTTTGTGACGGACAGACAGACAGACGGACGGACGGACGGACATCCTAACAAATGGGTAGTTGTGTGACTTTTTCCTTTGATATTTTCTTGTGGGACTAGTCCCACAAGTAAAACTATTTTTGGCTCTAACTTTGGAATAGAATGATCTGGAAGCTAACCCTAACCCTATGTCCCACAACTGGCCAGGTTAATGTCACAAGAAATGGCCAGGTTAATGTCACAAGAGATGGCCAGGTTAATGATTTTACTTGTGCGACTAGTTAGAAAAAGTCACACAACTACCCTTTGGTGAGTGCGGACGGACGGACGGACGGACAGACAACTCTGGCAAAAACAATATATCTCCCCATAAATGGGGGAGACATAACTAATGGAGTAGCAAATAATGTATACGATGGGAGCAGCCTGATCTGGATCTACACTATTTGCAAAAGATTGTTTGTTTGAATGTTTAAGATAACCATGTGTCTAAGGAAGTTAGAACAGTGTGTACAAACATGTATCCAGCCCAGTGAGAGTAGGTCTTGACTATCCTGGTACTCAAACAGATCTTCCTCTCCCTCCGCATTGCAGCTGTCTGGCGTCCCCGTCTGTTTAGGTATTAGTACATGTGTCACAATAAACGCTCCCCGTTCCTGAAAAATGAAAGTTTCCACTTAATACCCCCGTCACACTAGGCCACGTTCCCACTACGTCCTCAAACATATGCCAGGACGCAGTGCGAACGCGTACAACGTAGCGAGGATGCAGTAGACACGGCTTTGCGCGTGGTATGGTCTTCATGGACGTGAAGGACGTGGGTGAACTTTGAACATGTTCAAAACTTACGTGGCGAGGACGTGGTCAAATCAGGACGTGGTAAGAACTTGGTAAGGTCGTAGTAATGACGTAGCTAAAACCTAGTAAAAACCTCATTGACGCAATACACGCGTAGTGCAGACGTGGACGAGTGTGTGACGTTCGCATCACGTTGTCTCTAGGTTGTCACTACGTTCTTGCTACGTCCATCGGGTTCTCACTACGACCCTTCCACGCTAGTGTTGCGACAATGATACGTCCCTACTACGTTTCAAAAGACCGCATTAGGTTCTTAGTACGTTCTACCGGTGCTTATCACGTCTAAGGTACGTTTGCAGCAGGCTCTAGCCACGACCATGCCACATTCTGGTGGTCGAGTATAAAAACTGGATTCATTTCCCTTTCACTTCCATTTCAATACAGAATGGACAACCAAGAACTTCTCCAGCATGTTGCTGTATTGGCTGGACAACAGGCTCTTCTCGATGGACAGGTCGCACTATTGCTTGTGAGAAGGAGAAGAAATAGAAGACAGCCCAGGTCTTGCTGGGTGCGGCCTTGGCTGTCAGTAGAAAGAAGGCGGCCATTATGGAACGACTTATGGCAGAATTAAGAATGGAAGATCAGCAGTCATTCTTCAATTTTCTTAGAATTTTATATGCAGACATAGAACGCGGTGAGAACGTGATGAGCGCGTGGTAAGAACGCAGTGCTATCTTGGCGGTCGTAGTAGGGACCTAGTACGAGCGTAGTTAAAGCATAGCAAGAACGTGTTGGACGTGGTACCCGCCTGAATACACGCGTAGTAAGAACATAGTGGGAACGTGTTGGACGCAGTAAGAACCTAGCGCAAACGTGGTATGGGCGTAGCAGGAACTTGAGAAATGTATTTTTTACAATTTTTACCCCGTCCTCGCTACGTCCTACGACATTTTCAGGACGCCGCGCGGTCTTCATGGATGTGGTCAAAGTGTGACGGTGGCTTAACCAAGTTAATCTTTGCCTGATAGAGACACATTTTCTTGACTTTGCAAACAGAGTAGACACACATCAGATGGCTCCTGTAGTGATCAGGGCCTACTCTGTTTGCTTATGACATAATACAAATATGATTTTACAGTTTCTGACATGGCCAAAATTTTATATCCATTATAAAAACTAATCTAATTAATATTCATGATGTAATTATTTCTTACATAAATATTCATAAGGGAAAGGGTTAATTCATTCTATTAGAAGAGAAAATACTTGACCATTGAAGGAAAATAATACTGATAACTTGAATGCTATGACTACTCCCCCAAATCAAAAACATTTTAGTCCTATTTAAACAGATTTGAACTACAAAAGTGTGTCCATAGGACACTGATGCCCCCCTGGCGATATTGTCACTAAATCAAACACTTTTCACTATATGTTATATCGTGAAAAACATTTCAAAGTTGCAGCTAAAATTCTCTTCTTTATGTACATCTTCAAACCATCTTTGTTCATCTGTGACGGTAAAAACCTCATATTGGTGAATAGATAGATAGATAGATTTATTTGTGTATATATATATATGTCATCAATACAATTACAGTCATACAATTTGACATAACAGTTATCGACTTCTTGTTATTTATATAAAAAAGACATGTTATACATACACAGGATAACCCGTAAAGTTTTTCAACTTATTTCCAACGGGGTCCTATATAGATTTAGCGAAACAGTTTCAATAATTTGAAAATGTATAGACAGAGCAGGCTCAAAACAGTAAATTGAAATTAAAATTTACTGATCAGGGTCTGCTGAGTCTGTCAAATTATGCAAAAAAAAACCGGGAAAAAATCTAAAACGAGAGCTTTCCACATACATATGGAGAACTCTATTTTAGGCCTATTATTCACGGGAATGAGGAGTTGGAATAAGATATTTTCACTATATCTTATATTTAGTGAAGAAAATTTCCCATAACACTGGTAAAAATATTGGTGCAAATATTCCCTTCTTTACGTTCATCCATGTTGTTCTTCTGTGAAAGATTGAGGTAAATTCTCCCACTGGTGTATGAGTAGTATTAATGAAGAACATGTCAAAGTCCCATAACTCTGGTATAAATAGTTGCAGCAAAATGCTCTTCTTTATGCACATCTTCACATCAATGTTGTTCATCTGTGAAATCCTCCTACTGGTGTATGATGAATTGAACACACCAGGTTTGAGGTATGTACGAATGGATATGGACAGACAGACAGACAGACAAGAGCAAGGCTACATGCCTCCCACCTTGTGAGGGACATAAAAAAGGCACTCATTAAAGACTGCAGTTCGCAAACATAGTTGACCTAGACCAGTTGACTTAGAAGTGTGGGTTTGACATACTGACTACAAAATCAATGTGGGGTCATGTACTAATCATGACCTTCCTCCCTCAGTCTAGGTAAAACTGTCAAATCCTTTATTAGAAAACATTTTGGTGTACAGACTGACCAACAGACAGACAGACATGTGCAAAGTAATATAACCCAATATATTTATCTTTTTAAAAAAGGGTACATAACAAAACCTACACAGGAAAGAGAGAATCAAGTACCCACCATCTTCCCTGACAGAATGCCACAGGTTTCAATATTTCTTGATGTGTTCATTTGTGCCACGTTAAGAAACTTGATGACTATGTCTCTTGGAACAATGACATCCTTCAGACCATACTTATTGTGTCCAGAGACTCCTGTGCTCAAGAAATGGTCTACTGGGGGCTTTGTACTTCTGTCTATCTCTGGCCTAAAATATATATAGGACAACAATAACAATGCAAGTATATGCTTAAAAGTCTAAGTATATTTCTGTTTGTTCTTTTCAAAAGAGACATTATGTAGCTCTGTAAATGAGCAAAATAGCATTATGATCCTAAATAAAATACAATTTACAACTTTTAATAAATGAACATAGGTGTCTTTAATACCAGGAGGATGTTTGATGCAGATGAAAAGTAATGTAGACAGCTCCAATGCATTAAGCTACCATCTGTCTTAAAGACCATACATTTTTGGTGGGTTGTTATAGAGAAGTTTTAGCTTTTAGAGAACAAAGGACCAATAACTCTGGTATTCCAAGTTCACTGCGGATGATACATTCAGGGTCCCATTTCCTTATGGTACTTCACAAAGGTTAATAGAAAACTCCAAGCCTTTTCTAAGATATGACTTTGGACAAACAAAAGGGCAAAAGTTTTTGGCAAACACAGGGCCATAACTCTGGTTTTCCATGGTCAATGGGAGTTATACTTGCAGGGTCACATTTCTTTATGGTACTTGACAGTAACACATAGTTTCATAGAAAACTGTTTCTTTCCAAGATGTGACTCTGGGATGCTAAAACAATATCCTTCCGCCTTCAGCAGGGGATAAGTCTTTTTTATAACGGTATAGGAACACAGAATTTTCTTGACCATGTGGGCACTGTCTATAAGCAAACAGAGCAGAGTCTGATCAGAAGCTCCTACTGGAGACATCTGGGTCCATGCTTATAAAGCTTTTTAGTTGAGTCTGACATCGTTATCAAGCTTTTGCCTGGTCAGATTTGAGTTCTCAAGCTTTTGATTGGTCAGATTTGAGCCAAAGGCTCAAATCTGACCAATCACAAACTTGAGAACGAACTCAGACTCAACTAAAAGTTTTATAAGCATGGACCCTGGTCTGAGTCAACCCTGTTTGCAAAGGCATCAAACAGCTTTTCTATCAGTAAACAAACCAGAGCAGCAGCTAAACAGCAGGTGCGTTCTCAAATAATAAAATCATCCCTTTTCCATTAAACCCTTTGTTGTGACCACTCATTGCCTATTCAAGATGATTCTAAACAGTGGCCAAAACATAGGGTTTGGTGGAGAAATAAAGAAGATATTCTTGAAAATCTATCAATTAATGCATCTTATCTTTAAACTCTATAAAAATGCCTTCTAAGCCTGTTGCAAACAGAGAAGACCTAGATCAGACGGCTCCTATAGGAGCCATCTGATCAGGGTCTGCTCTGTTTGCTTATGATATAATAAAGATATGATCCTACAGTTTCTGCCAAAAATGCATGTGACCATGGGCTATTATAACATATTAATCTAACAAGAGATGTTTGTAAAACATGTATACCCCCTAGAATCCCTAACCTTTGACCTAGTGACCTCAAAAACTATAGGGCTTGTCTATTGACCATGACTAATCACCACAGCAAGTTTGAAGATCCTAAGCCAAACCATTGAGCAGTTATTAATCGGACACCATTTAATCAGTTTAGGTCATGGTGACCTTGATCTTTGACCTAGTGACCCCAAACACTAATGGGCTCATGTAGTGGTCATGACCAACCACCATAGCAAGTTTGAAGATCCTAAACCAAACCCTTGAGCAGTTATTGATCGGAAACCATTCACCAGTTAAGGTCATGGTGACCTTACCTTTGACCTAGTGAACTCAAAAACAATTGGGGTCATCTAGTGGTCATGACCAACCACCACAGCAAGTTTGAAGATCCTAAGCCAAAACCTTCAGCAGTTATTGATTGGAAACCATTTCGAAAGGAATGTTGACCCATTAACCCCATGCTGTGTATTTTGGGAGTTGATTGTCAGGCACCTGATACACAAACTGATAAGGCCGGCTACCATCACAAAGGATCAATGTATAGTTGCATAACTTTATCTCTTATGGCTATGGACCCTGACTGGATACTGCAGGAGCACAGCTGGATAATGTGTATATAGGGGGGGGGGGGGGGGGTCACTTATGTAAGGAGCTTTGAAATGCCTTTAAGGTCATGCTAACTTTGATCTTTGACCTAGTGACCTCAAAAACTATAGGGGTCATCTAGTGGTCATGGCCACCAACACAAGAAGTTTAAAGATTCTACACCAAGCAGTTTTTCAGTTATTGATCGGAAACTGTTCGATCTACCAACCGACCTACTGATCGACATGTGCAACACAATATACCCCCATTTTATCAAAAGTGAGGTATAATTAATATTCATGACATCATTAATTTTTACATGAATACCCATGGTGGAAAGGGTTATCTGCACCTCTGTAAACTCTTTCAAATGATCACAAAAGCTTTAGTCTTACATGTACTTGTTGCCAGAATCTGATATGGTCAGGCTCTTCTTCAGCTCCCTATCTGGAACACCAGGTGTGTTATCTACTGACAGATTCTTTTCTAATTTTGGTCTCTGGCCTTGTCGTAAATCATTTGGAATATAACTCAGACTACCAGACGGTACACCTGCCCTTTCATTGTTTAGTCCAGAGCCTGGTCTATTGTTTTCACTGTTTGGAATATCGACTAGTAAAATATTCTGATCCTGTTTTTCTCTTTGTTTTTCTTTCTCCCTCTCCTGGAGTTCTCTGAACTTTTCTTCTTGCTGTCTCAGCCACAATTCCTCTGACTCCTCCCTCAACTTTCTTTCTCTTTCTTCTTCCTCTTTCTTTCTTGCTTCCTCTGCAAGTCTTTCTCTTTCTTGTTCTTTGGCAAGCTCCTCTGCCTGTCTTCTCTACAATCAGCAGAAAATCAATGAAATAAAAATACAGCTCCCTATCAAACTAATATAACATCAGTGCAGTGCATGTATTTTGAGTTTTTGACACTACAGTAGAACCTGTCTTAACCCTTTCCTCCATAAATATGCCTTTCTACGCCTCTGTAAAAGTCACCTGTTGAAACCATTGTGATAAATAGAGCATTTGCTCATATGGGAGCAAATGTTCTATTTATCACAATGGTTTCAAATTACAAAATTCTAAAAATTTCCTTTTCTCCAGTAAATGCTCCTTTTCGGTAGATTCAAAGAGGCTGAATCTAAAAATAGCCTATGTTGGAATGGGTTAAGCAGCCATAAAAAGAGGTATAATAATGGGCCTATAAGGCAGGTGGTGGCTTAATGCAGGTCAAGAGTAATGCAGAAAGCTCCAGGAGGAGACTCCTATGTTAAATGAATGGTCGCTTAATACAGGTTCTACTGGATACTTAATCATAGCCCTTTACTTCATTCTTTTGGTCATTGTAGATGTTTTCTTTATCATTTTCAGTATTGATGAAGTCTGAAATTTTGAAACAAGCAGATCAGACCCTGATCTGAGAGCTCCTACAGGAGCTGGCTGATATTGGCCTAATTTGTTTGCAGAGGTGTACATAGAAAAGCATATACATTTTGTATATAGAGTAAATGTAAAATATCTGTACACCAATTTCAGTCACAACTCATAAGATATCTTCCCTAGCTAAAGTTAGTGTCCAAAACCCACTCTTCCACTCCAGTAATAGTGACCTTGACTCCAGTCTTCCCAAATACTATCCAAACATTTATCTTAATTTGAGCTAACTGTACACCAAGACGGGTCACAATATTTCCTGACTACTATTTGATGCCTGCTTACCCACATGCCAAACAATCTAATAACCAGAAATTTGTCTGGAAAAATCTGGTAAACAAGGAAATTTATTGCCATGACTATAAGCCATAGAGCAGGTCAAGATCAGAAAGTTCCAAAGAACTGTCTGACATGGGTCTACTCTGTTTGAAAAGATGTAAAATGGTGGGGTTATCAATTAAGATATGTGACAAGCTTTGGAAACATGTTGAATCAAGACACGACTAGAATGTCTTATCAAGATTAAAACCATTTCATAATCTTTCCATAAAGTGGAGTACAGTGAAACCTCGGAATTCCGGAGCTCCGGAATTCCGAAATCCGCGGAATTCCGAACGTTCCGTTTGGTCCCGATTTTTTTTCTTCTTATTTTAACTACGGGAAAGTTTCAGAAATCCGGAAACTCAGAATTCCGAATTCCGAACGATTTTTTCGTCCGAAATTGTTTAATTGCGCTTAAATGTAACCCGGAATTCCGAACGCTTACTGTACCTGAGAATGTTTGGGCTGGCACGCACGTCTATTTTTAGCGGCTATGTTACCACAACTCTACACGGTACATACACACGATAAAGCGTGTGCGGTAGTCGTGTCAACTGGTGTTTGTTTAAGCCCCAATTATCTTCGAAGAATCATTAGGTGTTTGATGCGGCTGTTGATTTAAATGGATTAAAAGACGGGCTGTGGCGATCGACTGCAGTAAGACCTCTTTAATGTCCAAATTATGTCCTAATTTTGTGGAATAAAGAGCGGTCTCTTTTGTGCGGCGACTTTTGTTTTACACACGGTGGGCTGACTGACAAAAAAAATCTTTAATCTCGTTTGGTAATTTTGCAAACTAAGGTCGCGAGTAATCCCTAATTGTTCCAAATGTAATAAATGATGCAGTTTCTCAAATTGTTCACCATTCTCGCTCATTCTAGGCTATATTCTACATCGTAAAGAAAAGTTCTAGTTAAGATCACGATCATGTCTGAACCGCCGAGTAAGCGTAGACGGGTTGACTTAACCCTTGACATTAAAGTTCAGTTATTGAAAGAATCTGAAAAAGTTCCAAAACCAACCCTTAAGGTTTGTCAGCGTTTATTTATTTTCATTTTAAAATCAATTTAATCGTCATAAATTCTAAGCCGAGAGCTTTTTAGCATAAAAATGGGATCTTTAATTTTCCAGAGCACCAGAATTGATCTAAATGAGACGCCGAGTCTTCTTTCTTCTGAATTTAATGCTTTGTGTTAGAGTTAAAAAATGATTTTTGTCAGAACAGAGTCATGCAAAGGGGTCTTTGCTAAATTAAGTTGATGGCTCAGTGCAAATTTTTTTAAATCTGTGGGGTTAAATCATGCTGAAATTGAGTTATTTTGTTCAACTATTATTTACATTGGTGTTGCTTCTTCAAAGTAGAAAGCTTTAAAGAAACAAGTCCATTGCAAATACTTTGTGAGCAAAATCTACCCTTTAATGTCATGAAATATCAGCAATCAACATTTTGATCACATCAACCTTACTTAGAGAGCATAATTGTGGTCGAAACATTTAACTATATGAGAAACCTCAGAAATCCGAAATCCTCAGAAATCCGAACTTTTCATTTGTTCCGGAAGGGGTTCGGATTTCCGAGGTTTCACTGTATTAACCCATTACCTCATAGGCTATTTTTAGATACAACCTCTTTCAAAACATCTACCGAAAAGGAGCATTAACTAGAGAAAAGGAAATTTTAGAATTTTGTAGTTTGAAACCATTGTGATAAATAGAGCATTTGCTCCTATAGGAGCAAGTGCTCTATTTATCACAATGGTTTCACAAAGTGACTTTTGCAGAAGTTGTCAATATGAGGGAATGGGTTAAAACAATACTGTCCTTATTTTGCTAACATGCTGACACTTACTTCTTCCTCCTGTCTTTTTTCTTCTGTTTTCTTGTAGCTGGCTATAAGTTTGCCCTTAATCTCCTCTGCCACTGGAAACACTTGCTTGACTTTCTGTTGGAAGTAGAAGGTATATATTCATGTTATAACCCTTTTCCTATTGCATACTCATGTAAAAAATAATGACATCACAAATACTGATTAGCTGATTTTTCTATTGGCATATGCGTACAGGATATTTTGGTATTGGTAGAAACTGTAGAATCAGATCTATTATAAGTTCATAAGCAAAAAGAGCAGACCCTGATTAAATGGCTCCTATAGGTACCATCCGATATGTGTCTACTCTGTTTGCAAAGGCATGGAAAGGGTTTATATGAGGGAGAGAGTTATATCTGAGTGAATTTTTGAAAACCTTTATAAATATTTCATAATTAGATAAACTGTGCAGTAACTTGGTATCTGATCAAGAATAAAAAACTGACATGGTAGCAATAGTTTAGATTACAAAATTGTGTTACTGCCAATTATCAAAATCAGACAAAAAGAATATGGCAGATGACATTTTTTATCCAGTCTAAAGGAATAATGAGCCGTATAGAATAATATGACAGATATAAACAGTTGAATTAGATGAAACCTAACTATGACCAACATTAGAAGTGGGCACTGACCATAATGGTCTCATGTCACAAAATAAACATCACATTTATGTAGAAAGAAAACCATTATCCTTTCCCCTGTTCTATGATTATTCTAAATTTCAATACCTACTGAATATTCATGGACAAAATAGTTACGATGAAATATGGAAGGTGGAACATTGTAACCATTTCAGAAAGTAAAGAAACACATTTATCAAATTCCATTAGGAAAGAGAGCAGACCCTGATCAGATGGCTCCTATAGGAGCCATCTGATCTGGGTCTACTCTGTTTGCAAATGCGTGAAAAGGCATTTATATGAAGGAAAGGGTTAAAGTGTGAACTGAGTATATAAAACCTTTGCAAACAGTGTACACCCTGATCAAACTCAACAACCCTTTGATCAGAGTCTGTACTGTTTGTCATAAAAACATCATTTTCTTAAGTAATACATTTTGATACAATGCTCCTCTTATCCGTAGCTCTTTGTTTCAGCAACTGTTTACCTGTTTGATATTTGACAGCTCAGTCTGTGGAGCCTGCTTGTAATCCGGATGCCTTGGGAGCTTCTCCACAAACAGCCTGCAAAAATGCATGTTTTTTTCATATAATGAAACAATGTAGTGTAATATTTAATGTATTTAAATAATTTAATTACAGAGATGCCTATTTATGCCTTTGCAACCAGAGTAGACCAAGATCAGATGACTCCTACAGAAGCTGTCTGGTCAGGGCCTCTTCTGTATGTTTATAGAACACCTTACATGTAGATTAACAATGTATTCACTTGTGTTATATAACAATATAAGAACAAGCCAAAAATGCGGAAACCGCATTAAACCGGACTTTTTTGTGTTAACAATTTACCTAATTTTATTGATATAGGTTTTTATGTCGCTTCAACACAGTTTCAAAGTCCATTAAAGGCAACCAAGTTTTCAAAAAAGTAACCTTGACCTTGACCTGATTTCATGTATTCTTGTATCAACTGAAAGGCCTTCACCCAATCTATCTGCATGCCCAAAATGAATTGCCTAGCTATTTATATGTAGATCAGAAGTTATAACAATATTTTAAAGTTTATTAAAAATGGCAAAGTTTTCAAAACAGTGACCTTGACCCGATTTCGAATATCCTTGTATCAACTCAAAGACCTTCCCCCAAGCTATCTGCATACCAAATATAGGTTGTCTAGCATATGTAGTTCAGAAGTTATAACAAAATTTTAATGACAGCCAAGTTTTCAAAATAGTGACCTTGACCTGAATTCAGGTATCTTTATGTCATCTGTAAGGTCCTTACCAACGCTATCTAAATACCAAAGGTGAATTGCCTAGCATTCGTGGATCAGAAGTTATAGCAAAGTGTTAAAGTTTGTTAAAAACAGCAAAGTTTTCAAAATAGTGATCTTGACCTTGACCCAATTTCATGTATCCTTGTATCAACTGAAAGGCCTTCACCAAAGCTATCTCAATACCATATATGAAATGTCTAGCATATGTAGTTCAGAAGTTAAGACAAAATGTTGAAGTTTTTCAATGATGGCCAACTTGTCAAAAGTGACTTTGACCTTGACCTAATTTAAAATATCTTTATATCAACTGAAAGGCCTTTACCAAAGCCATCTGTATACCAAAGATGAATTGCCTAGCATTTGTAGTTCAGAAGTTATAGCAATGTTAAAGTTTGTTAAAAAACAGCAAAGTTTTGGAAATAGTGACCTCGACTTGATTTCAAGTATCATTGTATCAAGTGAAAGGCCTTCACCCAAGCTATCTGCATACCAAATATGAATTGTCTAGCTTAAGTAATTCAGAAGCTATAAGGAATGTTAAAGTTTTGTTAACGACGGCACTCCGCCCGACCGCCCGCCCGCCCGCCCATATTTGCTTAAGTTATGACATAATATAGATCTGATTTTAAAGTTTCTGCAAAGGCTGCAAAGGCCAAAAATGCCTGTGTTTATAATGTAATTATAAGAATTCAACTCATTAATATTCATGAGTATCACCATTTATCATACATGTATGAATATTCATGGAGTAAAGGGTTAATATTCATGAAGGGTGTAGTCTGTCATGAATATCCATTTATTATAAGGTAAAGGGTTTACACAAAAGAAATTTCTTATTGCAACTCTTAGTTACAGTAAGACAGGGAAACCATAATGAAATTTCCAGAAGGCCTTGAGAATTTCAAACTGACCCACATTTCAAAATGTGACATCCCTCAGGAGTCTGGTGTACTTTAATGTCTTTAAAAACATCTCAGTATCAAATCAGTTCATTTTTGTCATAGTCTCAATGGTCCCACTATGTCTGATGCTTGCTGTTATTGGCTATTTAGACTTTAGACTTGCTCTTCAGAATTTGAACTCAGATGGAATAGTGAATTTCTCCATCCACCAACCAATTAACCCTTTACTCCATGAACATTCATGTAAGAAATAATGATATCATGAATATTAATAATTAGATGAACTCTTATAATAGCACATGGACACAGGAATTTTTGGCATTGCAAAAACTGTAGAATCATATCTATATTATAACATAAACAAACAGAGCAGACCCTGATCAGATGGCTCCTACAGGAGCTGTCCGATCTGAGCCTGCTCTGTTGGCAAAGGCATAGAAAGGCAAAGTTCTGGAGTAATGGGTTATTTAAAGCGTTAATCTGCTAAATAATTTAAATTGGTTCCTTGCTTTCTGAACATTAATCCTTTCCCTGTGGAATATTCAGGTAAGAAATCATGACATTATGGATATTTATATACATAATATTTTTTACAATGAAAATTCCATTTATTTGTGTTGTGGTAGAAGAAAATGTTTCTATTCAAATTGGATTACCAACACGATGGACTCCTTTAAGAATAAGCATTGGAGGTATTTGACCCATGAGATAGTTACAGTAATGGAGAACAAGAGGGCCATGAGGCCCTGAAGCGCTCACCTGAGATAACCCCCGGGACGGGACCATTTTTGACCCAGAAGTCATCATTTGTACAACCTTGGTAGAGAACCACAAAGCAAAGCAGCAAGATTTTTAAAGGACTATGCAAAACTGATAAACCCCAGGGTGGGGCCATTTTGGCCTGGGGATCATAATTTGAACAATCTTGGTAGAGGACTATTAAATAATGATATAAACCAAATACTGTAAAACAGGTTTTATTAGCGACAATATATATTTCGCGCTAATTCGCGAATGCGTTGCCCCGCGAATTCAATATTTTCGCTAATAAATCAGTAACAAGTATAAAAAGGAGTAACGTCCGAAATCGGTATATCCGGAATATGGTCAGATTTATCACGTCGTCGTCCATGTGTTTTCTGCATTAATAACATTCTTCGTTCAACACAAATGTTGGATGAAGTGTATTGCTTCCATATATTTTGTTTAGTAAACAAAAAAGTGTTTAAATAAAAAATACAGACCGATAAATGGAAGAATGTTTCTCTTCTTCATTGATCTCTGTGAAAAGGGAAGTAACTCTTATATACATACATGTATACACGTACGGCAAGTGGTAAATTGTCGTAAATAACATCTGGTTGTTTTTGTACAATTACGGAATTTTGAAACAGGTTTGACTCTTTGTGTTTGTGAAAAACAATTCACTCATTTTGACTATTGAATACTGGCTTATGCCAAGCAGCGTTTAACAGATCAACACATATACACAAACTTGTCAATTTGTTTTCACACGTTTACCGTCCAAGTCTCAATAGGGGCACTGATTTAACCTTTAGCCTCATAATGGACAAATCGTGATAACCATTTCTTTTGCAGACAGTTTTGATCCAAATAAGACCCCGAAGTAATAAATGAGTAGTAACTTTGTTGCTTACATTTCCACCATTTCATCAGTAGACCGGTGTGTCACGCTGTGCCATACATCCGAGTTTTCGGTAAAGTTCTCAAAACAAATACAAAATTGAATACATGTACTGGTAAATACAGGCCTTAACACATGCTATAAATTATCGATTGATAACCCCTAAATTGCCGACGGCAATTACATACGTTCGGCAGAAATTTATTCTTTGCCCTTTTTACAGCATTCGGCAGAGTTTTATACGAGTCTATTTCCGTTAAGTTAATTTAGCGAGATGGACGCCATAGCGAAATCATCATGACGCGAATTAATACAAACTCACATTTACGCGAAATAATCATGACGCGAATATAACCTGTTTTACAGTATCAAAGGTCTGGGCGTTTTAGTTTCAGAGAAGAAGGCCATTTTCGAGCCAGGGTCATAATTTGAACAATCTTTGTAAAAGACCATTAGATAATGCTACATACCAAATATCAAAGGTCTAGGCCTTAGTTTCAAAGAAGAAGATTTTTAAAAAATTTCCTATGAAAAATTGATAAGCCCTTGGGCGGGGCCATTTTTGGTCCAGGGGTCATAACTTGAACAATCTTTGTAGAGGACCATTAGATGATGCTACATACCAAATATCAAAGCTCTAGGCCTTACAGTTTCAGAGAAGAAGATTTTTAAAGATATTCCTATGAAAAACTGATAAGCCCTTGAGCAGGGCCATTTTTGGCCCGAGGGTCATAATTTGAACAATCTTTGTAGAGGACCATAAGATCATGCTACATACAAAATATCAAAGGTCTAGGCCTTACAGTTTCAGAGAATAAGATTTTTAAAGATTTTCCTATGAAAAACTGATAAGCCCTTGGGCGGGCCATTTTTGGCTTGGGGTCATAATTTGAACAATCTTTGTAGAGGACCATTAGATGATGCTACATACAAAATATCAAAGGTCTAGGCCTAACAGTTTCAGAGAAGAAGATTTTTAAAGATTTTCCTATGAAAAACTGGTAAGCCATTGGGCGGAGCCATTTTTGGCTCGGTGGTCATAATGTGAATAATTATTCGTTCCCCCTAGCCACTGATGCTTCTGACAAAATTTGGTTAAAATCGGGTTAGCGGTTTCAGAGGAGATGTCGTTTGAAAATGTGGACGGACGATGGAGGCTGGACACCGGACGGATTGCAGTCACAATAGCTCATCCTGAGCCTTTGGCTCAGGTGAGCTAAAAACTGATGTTTGACATTGGTCAACTTAGAACTATGTGTCTGCCATTTTTCCTAACACTGGAGAGTACCACTCTTAACCCATTACCTCATTATTTTTAGATCAAACCTCTTTGAATAAATCTACCGACAAGGAGCACTAATTAGAGAAAAGGAAAATTTTAGAATTCTGTAGTTTGAAACCATTGTGATAAATGGAGCATTTGCTCCTATAGGAGCAAATGCTCTATTTATCACAATGGTTTTGCAGAGGCGTCAAAAGGCGTCAATATGAGGGAATGGGTTAAAGCAATATCTTTATCAGTCCTGGTACCCATGGGTAATTGCATGATGGGTATTCGGGTCTAAAAATAGGATTCATTACAGCCTTAATAGTAAGGGTGAAACGGTATCTTACAGTACACATGTACCGCGGTTTTTTCACTTACGGTTCGGTTTTCGGTATTTATTTCCACTTCACGGTACATACCGAAAATTTCGTAATGTCTAGGGACGAATCTGCCATAATAATATAAAAGCCGTTCTCTGATTGGTTCTTTCTATAAATAATATTCAATTAGATTACGCCTTAAGTACATTACTCGTAGCTTACATACATGGCTTCTCCGGAGCGAAACGAAATTGCATATTTCAATTTGGGAACAGTTTGAAACTGTTCCCAAACTGAAAGATGCACCAACAAGCTACTGGTCGAAAGTTTGGAAGTCTTTTGGCTTTCGGAAGGCCAGTCTGAGAGCAGAATGGCAACATGTCATGTAAGTGTTGTTTCGCGAACGTGTATATAGCACGTTAATCGCAAACGTTGTACAGTGAAACCTCGGAATTCCAGAGCTCCGGAATTCCGAAATCCGCGGAATTCCGAACGTTCCGTTTGGTCCCGATTTTTTTTCTTCTTATTTTAACTACGGGAAAGTTTCAGAAATCCGGAAACTCAGAATTCCGAATTCCGAACGATTTTTTCGTCCGAAATTGTTTAATTGCGCTTAAATGTAACCCGGAATTCCGAACGCTTACTGTACCTGAGAATTTTTGGGCTGGCATGCGCGTCTATTTTTAGCGGCTATGTTACCACAACTCTACACGGTACATACACACGGTAAAGCGTGTGCGGTAGTCGTGTCAACTGGTGTTTGTTTAAGCCCCAATTATCTTCGAAGAATCATTAGGTGTTTGATGCGGCTGTTGATTTAAATGGATTAAAAGATGGGCTGTGGCGATCGACTGCAGTAAGACCTCTTTAATGTCCAAATTATGTCCTAATTTTGTGGAATAAAGAGCGGTCTCTTTTGTGCGGCGACTTTTGTTTTACACACGGTGGGCTGACTGACAAAAAAAATCTTTAATCTCGTTTGGTAATTTTGCAAACTAAGGTCGCGAGTAATCCCTAATTGTTCCAAATGTAATAAATGATGCAGTTTCTCAAATTGTTCACCATTCTCGCGCATTCTAGGCTATATTCTACAAAGTAAAGAAAAGTTCTAGTTAAGATCACGATCATGTCTGAACCGCCGAGTAAGCGTAGACGGGTTGACTTGACCCTTGACATTAAAGTTCAGTTCAACTATTATTTACATTGGTGTTGCTTCTTCAAAGTAGAAAGCTTTAAAGAAACAAGTCCATTGCAAATACTTTGTGAGCAAAATCTACCCTTTAATGTCATGCAATATCAGCAATCAACATTTTGATCACATCAACCTTACTTAGAGAGCATAATTGTGGTCGAAACATTTAACTATATGAGAAACCTCAGAAATCCGAAATCCTCAGAAATCCTAACTTTTCATTTGGTCCGGAAGGGGTTCGGATTTCCGAGGTTTCACTGTATAAATTACTGATGATAGACAAGTGAGTTATTGTTATTAATCCTTACTGTGCTGGATATTATTATATAATAGACTTAAACTCTGCTCTGAGATTTTCAACCATAGTCCATTGAAAACTGTGTGGACCAAGATAAGCTGTCATGTTAAAATGTGACATTTGAATGTGACAGCTGCTCAGGGCTTACACTGTTTGCAATGCACTTTGGTTGGAAATCTTATACTGAGGCTCAATTTCAATTATCATTCTACATGTCACACTGTTTAAACATGTATTTATAGACAAACAATGCAGTCCAAGATTAGAAAACTTCAAATAATATCTACACTGTTTGCAATGCTTTGTTTACTTGTTTCCAGAACATTGTTGGTTATTTTAAAGTTCCAGTTGAAGAGATTATTAGATAGTGATATTTTCCATAGAAGGAGATCTGTATTTTAAGAACTATAAATCTATAGTCTATGACATGGTGTTCAGTATTACATTATTTTTTAAGTGTTTTTCCCTTAAATACTTGACTGTTTATGATTTTAAGAGATTAATCATTATCACTGCTAGCTGTGGCAGTTACTGATTCTAGTCAAAACAAATTAATTCAAAAGGGGTTTTTGTAGGTCAGCTTCAAAATTATGTCAACAAGATAAAAATTTGTGTACCGAAAATGTACCGAACCGTGGCTCATATACCGTGTACCGAACCGAACCGTGGGGGTAGTGTACCGTTTCACCCCTACTTAATAGGCAGGTTTTACTGTATCATCCACAGATACATTGTAAGTCTCAAGTACTTACGTAATAAACTTCATGTACAGAATAAAGGCACTCTCATATTCGCCTTCTTCCTTGTAGACCTTGGCTATCCGTAGCATTTCCAACCCAGACCTCAGATATCTTTTGGCTGGAATTGCAGCTTCCACTTCCACCTGGCCTGCATAATTGCACAGCTCCCTTACTTTAGTTGCTGGGTCACGGATGTACTGTAGGCTCAGGGCAATGTTACTTTTTGACGACAGAGCCATCTCATTTGAGGCTGAAATACATACAAGTAAGTCAACAAGCTTCACACCTAACGTATGTGTATGTAGATTTAAAGGTTCCAAATAATTTATGTGCATGATGTGCTATATATATAGGTAACCCTCATTTGTCAATGGTAATATTTCAGAGGAATAGATAAGACATGTAAATTAACCCTTTACTGCATGAATATTCATATAAGAAATTATGACAACATCAATATTAATTGGATTAATTTTTAAAATGGTATATTAAGAAATGAAATTTTGGCCAAAGTAGAAACTGTTGAATCAGGTCTATATTATTCCATAAGCAAACAGAGCAGACTCTGATCAAATGGCTCCTATCGGAGCTGTCAGATCTGGGTCTACTCTGTTTGCAAAGCCATAGAAAGGCGTACATGTATTTATGGAATAAATGGTTAAAACATTTTAAGAATAACTCCTCATTCATTTCTCCATCATAACCCCTGGCTATGACCACACTATAAAATTGTCTCTTCGAGACAATTCTAAAGAGTGTTCAAAACATAGGATTTGGTGGAGAATATTTTAATACAAACCCTTAATCTATATAGCTTCAATATTTGCTAAATGTTCTGTCTTCTATCTGTAAATAAATCAATTTTGGAGCAACACTATTAATATCAATTAAGTTTTCACAATAATGGCTGACAGGGGACAATCTAGAGTAAACAAAATGTGTTTATGAAACACTATGCCCTCGTTATGACCTTGATGTATGACCTTCACCTCAATAAGTCACCCCTAAAAATGTTCGCCTACATAAGTTCCCCCCCCCCCTCCCCCGCCCCGGGAACACTTCTGATCAGGGGAGGGGTGGGGCATCATAAAACTTGACAAGAGATTGTACACTGTGAAATAGTTCACTTTCATGTCACTAAAATGAGTATGCCTAGTAACTTATAAATATGTTCTCATACAAAAAATACTGACATCATGAATACTAATTATATTAATAGCACATTGACACAGGAATGTTTGGCCATGGCAGAACCTATAGGGTCATATAACAATCTATATCATATCATAAGCAAAACAGAGCAGACCCTGATCAAATGGCTCCTACAGGAGCCGTCTGATCCGAGTCCACTCTGTTTGCAAAGGAGTATTTATGGAGTAAAGGGTGCAAAGGCATAGAAAGGTGAATTTATGGAGTAAAAGGATTAACCCTTTCCCTCAAGTAATCACAAGGCAGCTCTTAATACATGAAGCAATACTAAAGCACATTTTAACCAATAATGAACTTCCTCTTTGCTGAAAATATCGCAAAATTTGCAATTTCTTTGTTCTTTTAACCCTCTCCCTGTTCTGTATTTAGGCCAAATTTCAATACCTGCTGCATATTCATTAACAAAACCGTTATAAAGAAATATGGAAAGTGGAACATTGTAGACAATTTAAAAAGCAAAGAGGCAGATCCGTCAAATTCTGTTAGCAAACAGAGTAGACCCTGATCAGACGGTTCCTCTAGGAGCCGTCTGATCTGGGTCTACTTTGTTTGCAAATGCATGAAAACACGTTTATATGAGGGAAAGGGTTAAGCAGAATGATATGAGACCGATATTTGGTATATAAGTAGACTACTATTTTTAATGATATAGGATCATCTAATTGTTGGTTTCAAAACTATTCACTCCATTTAAAAAGTGTACATCAGACTGTGTTTTAGCCATTGTTTAAAAACCTGGAAATTTGTTTACAAATGTGCTACAAAAGAAAAGGCAGCTTTAGCCCTTGTGAAAGGAGTATTTTGAAAAAATTAAAATTTTATTTTGGCTCTCCGTTTATCAGGAATTACACAGAATCAATAAAATGTAGAACCTTTCAGAAATAAGCATGAACCCTGAATTATGACCCAGTTTTTAAACTTTTGAAAAGTTTTTAAGACGACAAAACAAAATCTAAATATTCTTACAGTTTTAAGTGACAGAGAAAATCTGAATTTTCAAAATAAACGTTTTAGCATTGACATTAGATAATTATGCTAAATTGCTAATAACGTTTAGCGGATTAAAATGTACGTAAAGCATGTTGTCATTGACAACTTGCATGTTGTCATTGACAATTAATTTTTTATATATATACGCTCCATATATATTTGGGAGAAACAAGTTACTTTTTCACTTTTTTTACCAATTATCCCATTTACCTTGTTTTTAATTGCACCAATTTTGATCCAACAGAATTCTTTCAGAATGACAAATTTTCAAGCCCTATCAGATTCAATGTCTGACACTTTTCCAAACTTTCTCCAAATCCGGCTGATCAGAGGTAATTCAGTACCGAGAACAAATAATCATTGTGATCGCTTGCCATTATTGTAAAAGAAGAAAAAGAAAGAACAGTCGCTGTTGTATGTTGATGTTTGTTGATATTCTTCTTCTTATTATTATATTCAGTAGCATTAAATTTTATATTACTGTACAGATGGTGCATTTGAGACAGTGTGTCATAGTTCCTATTGCAAAAGCTGGGAAAATATTCCTCAGAAATTCTCAACGTTGCCAGATAACAATGTGAACTATGTGTACCATCAATTTCAGTGGTCAAAATATTCTCTGACTCACTCTGTTGTGACCGTGATGTGAGCCTTTATAAGGCGGAATGATACAAGTTTCCTTAAACAGAGAAGGCTTACATGAGTTAAGCTGTATCGAAGTTCCTACTCAACCGTCCATAACGTATTTAACACTGTTGACAGTGTCTTCAAATGGTTCAAACCACGACTTGAAGTCAATTTTTGATTGCTTTTCCTGGGTGAATCAAGATGACATCGTCTGTGCAATCCGTCATATCTCGGACATTTGCAAACTTTGCCATAAGGATAAATATAGAGATATGCCAAACAACTGGGCTGGATCCCAACGTGAGTTGAGCGCAGAGCATAATTTATTCCCATTTCGTACGCAATGCGTCAGTAGTAATGATAAAAAAAATTGGATTTCAACCCACAAAATTTATTGAATAATTTGTAATATTTCTGAATAAATCAAAATAATATTGATTTATTTAAAATTCCGATATATTTTACAAACAAAATTTTCAAAATAATTCTATATCTATTGCACATTGGGTTAAAATGTACATTTTATCGGGCTTGACTCATTCCGGTAAAACGATTGGTTGCCGTAATGTTGAGTCCTTGGACGACCAGGCGAAAGAATTTATGTCAGCAAAAATAAAAGCAACAAATCATCAAAACTGTGTGACATCAAGTGTAATGGGTTAGAATTGTATTGCAACTGAAATTTAAACGTGCTAGAACTGAAAACTACCTAAAAACATCGAGGGAAGCCGCATGCAAGAAGGAACACGCCAGAAAGGTAAAGCGATAAACCCGCTTTCGGGCGAGTTTTTGTAAACAACTCAACACTTTTCAAGTTTTCGCAGAATCAGTTCACAACTAGCCATGTTCCTTTTTAAAACAAATCAAATGGCAACTGTTATTATGTATAACACTGTACTGTTGCAAATCGTTTGTAAGCGAGTGATGTGACACTGTATCAAGCATTGTATGATGTAATGTGTCTTAAACATGTCATATGCCCAGCTATTTTGTCAAATGTGAGTTGTTACATCTGAACAAATAACATCTGTCCGTTGTGGTTTTCGAATTGGGGATGCGTAATTTGAACATTTGTTGAGAACTTGACATTAACAGTTTAGTTGTATCAATGCTTTTTATCTTCTTTCTACTAAGTCTATCCCTGGGCATTATTCAATTTATTGAACATGCAAACTTCGTAAGTTACATGGATGATGGCAATATAGTCCCATTGAATGGATGCCAATGACATCACATGACTTATCTTGGGAGGACCACATAAACTGAGTTACAAAAAAGGCAAACCAAACCCTTGGCTTTCTTTGCAGAAATATAAAAGTACGCTCAGAACCCCTGAGGGCAAACGCATACAAGACACTTGTAAGACCCTTACTAGAGTATGGCTCTGAGGTATGGTCGCCACATAAACAGACCCAAATTGATCAAATAGAGGCAGTACAGCGAAGATCGGCACGCTGGATCATGCATGATTATGGCCAAACTTCTAGTGTTACAAATATGCTACAATCCTTAAATTTACGCTGATTAGATCTTCGACACATTGACGCTAGACTCTCCCTAATGTATAAAATCACAATACTCTTGTGGCCATTCCCATCGAAGATTTTCTCATCCCTGTAATACAACATTCTAGACATTTCCACAATCTCTCTTATAGACTGATATCGGCCAAAACTGACTACTACAAGTATTCTTACTTCCCCAGGACTGTCTACCACTGGAACAATCTTCCACCGGATATCGTCTCTCTCACGAATATAGACCAGTTCAATGCAGCTGTCAGCAGCATTGAGCACATCTCGCCATAGCAAACGAATCTGGAGAGATCTTTTACTTTTAACTTTTTAACACTCCTTCATTCACTTCTTTTATCTTTGATCTTGCATTTTTACAAACATTCTTCACAGCTTGACGCGCGACATGTGTACATGTACGTCCCCGTGAGGGGTTTCACATTAAACAGAAGATAGATAGATAGATAGACAGATAGATAGATAGACATCCTTTACTTTAACTGGCTTTTTTCTGTTTATGATATTTCATTGTGAACAATGATTTTTTATACCTCAGCTAAAAATCAAAGTTTGAGGGGTGTACTTGAATAAACCTGGTTGCCGGTTGGGCAGCCAGTCGGGCAGTCTATCTGTCACATTTAAACAAGGGCAGTTGGTGCCACAAACTCGTTCAATTTGAAAGTTATTGAATGTATGGCAGTAGGTTCCACTGCGGGATGGTTTGACTATAGAATGAGTATTTGTAACATAAAATTGTAAGCATCTTTATTTTAACTAATGGTTCTAAAGCTATGACTGGTATAATTTCGGGTTCTAGGGTCTGAAGGAATTAAGAAATTTGGACCTGGATGGATGGCAACGGTGTGGTGTACAATCTTGTAAAACATGATTAACCAAGCCCTTGTCCTGCATGTCTCTAAGGGTGGCCAGCCTAGGGTTTCCAGCATGTCTGTTACTGAGCTAGTTTGTGGTATCTGTTACTCACAAATCTAGCTGCCCTCCTTTGAACTTTTTCAATTTGATTGACATATGTTGTAAGGGTCCGGGCTCCCAGACAGTGGATGAATATTCGAGTTTAGGTCTGACGAGGGCTCTGTAAGCGTGATCTTTAACTTTAGAAGAAAATATTTTTAAGTTTCTTTTGAGAAAACCAAGAGATTGATTAGTTTTGTTGGTTATAGAGTTGACATGTTTGTCATATTTAAGATCATTTTGAAGGGTGATACCTAAATATTTTGCACTATTAACCTTTTCAAGGGAGTGACCATGTAATTTATATTGAAAATGAACAGGAGATTTCTTTTGAGTGACAGACAGGACTTGACACTTATCGGGGTGGAAATACACAAGTCAGTCCTGTTCCCACCTGCCAGCTGCCTCAAGGTCTAGTTGAAGAAGTTCAGCATCAGATTTATCCCTGATCTCTCTGTATATAATGCTGTCATCAGCAAAGAGTCTTAAGTTTCGAAGAAAAGTCAAGCTATTGTGCAAAAACTTTAAGGTAGCTCATTACTCAAAAAAGTATAAGAGGTATCAACATGGTTAGTAGATCTCATTGAGGGGAAGGCCCCTACATAAGAACCATAACTTTTGATTTCAAAATTTTGGAGTTATGGCCCTTTATTCTTTTATAAAATTTAGCTGGACAAGCACCAAATCAGACGAGCGTTGCGACCGCATGCTGCTCTTGTATGGCATTTTGGCATGAAACATGGGTAGTGGTGTCACAAACTCCTCGTTCAATTTGAAAGTTATTGATACTTGCTATACATAATAACCAGTATTAACGATGAATAGCAGATGTGCAAGACACAATTTTCATGTGTTTAGTGCTTGGCATTGCAGAGTTATTTTCCCTTGTCTTGAACTTGGAGTATTTTTATTTGGATATACGATCAAGGCTACCATGCGGAAGTATTCATCACCTTTAGTGATAGTTCTTCTTTTCAGTGTTTTGGGATTGGGTTGGGTACCAGTCCAGTTGGGAAAAAAATGTGTTATACTGTATTGTTAAATTTCAAATTTGGGAAGAAATCTGCTATAAATAGTCTAAATTGGTGAAAAATGCTTGTTTTCAAATTCGGAATTTATTCTCTGAACCCTCTTTATTCTCTGAACAGCGTCTATACAGACGATTTCAGCACAGCTTTGAACCTAAGACTTAGCTCATGTATCCGCAAATTTTATAAACAATATAAGAAAACTGAATATGCACAAAGCCGGGGCCGGAATGTTCTTTGAGTACTCGCCGAAAACTGTTAGAACTATGAAGCCAAAATCTGATGCGTTTTTTTTAATAGAAACGAGCATGATTACACATTTAACCCCGAGAAAATGGCTGCCTCCAAATTCAAACTACATGTTTTCCTTGCCTCTTTGGAAGAGTTTGAGGTCGAGGAAATGATGCTTGCCCCAGTAGGTAAACAAAAGTTCTTTTGTAATATGTGGTCGTTGTATTCTGCCTTAGAGGAGTAATAGACATTTGTGACTTCTCACAAGCTCTGCAAGTTTTTCATTAATCGCATGTGGTTATTTGCCCAGGAAATCAAGGAAATTATGCTATTTTGTTCTCAATATACGTCATTTTTTGTGCTGACAAGGAATTTTTTTTACATTAAGCGATTTTTTTCAGCACGGATAATATTCCGCGCCGAAAATGTGTCAATAGAAACGTCATAATGCAATATAAACTGAAGAGAATTATTTATAATCTGTGCATGTTCACCACTGAAAAAAGTGGCGCTGAAAATGCATACGTTTTCTGCTTCATCGAAACGGGGCTTTATTGTATTCTGAATAAAGCAACCACCTGTGTACAAAATGCAAGAAGCTCCTATTAAAACATGTTACACACTGGCACCAAAAAATTATCAGAGATTATAAGTTATACTAAATTAGTATACAATGTACATTATGATTGTTAGGATTCCTGATCTTTGGAATATTACTGAATTACGTTATCTGAATGCATTAGGAATCTGAATGAATTAGGAGTGCTATATAACCTTTTACCTGATAGAAATGCCTTTTGACACATTTGTAAACAGAGTAAACCCAGATTTCTTCTATGGTCATAATATCCTGTGTCATAGGTCATTGTTAAAAATTCAACTCATTAATGTTCATTATGCCATTATTTCTTACATGAATATTCATCAAGTAAAGAGTTTAAGCTGAATTATGTAGTTAAATAAAAAAAAAAATGGACAGATTTAACCTTTTACTCCATAGATACGCTTTTCTGTGCTTTTTCAACCTGAGTAGGCCCAGATCAGACAGCTCCTGTAGGAATGATCAGGGTCTGCTGTTTGCTTATGTAATGATATAGATCTGTCTTATTGTACAGGTTCTCCAATAGCCAAACATTTTTGTGTTCATATGCCATTACAAAAATTATGAATACAGCAAAACGTCTCTATAACGGCCACTAAATTGTGTTAATTGGTTGGTATTTAGGGCAGGTGGCTGCTTAAAGCAAGGTGAAAGTAAAACAGAACGCTCCTATTGGAGCGTTCTGTTTTACTTTCACCTTGCTTTAAGCAGCCACCTGCCTTTAACACAAAATAATTGATGTAATTTAGTGGCCGTTATAGAGAGGTTTTACTGTATGAAATAATGAATTGTGTTCTTGTTTTATTTAGAAGTTTCCATAATCATTATCCTATTGTGGTTCCCATGTAATCAAGTTTACTGACTTTCCCATGGTAATGTAAGTTATCTCTATAAACAGAAATAGAGCACAGCAGGTATCAATTTATTACTTTTATTCTAAATTTGTTTTGGAACGCCAATTCTCATTGTTGTATTGATCTGTCAGTCTGTGCATTCCACAAAACACCATAGCACATCCATTGACCATTGCTGAGCCTGGAACCCTTTTGAAAGTATGATAACCCTTTACTCCAATTGTATGTATTTTATGCCTTTGCAAACAGAGATGAAACGGATCAGACAGCTTCTGTAGGAGCTGTCTGTCCATGGTCTGCTCTGTTTTCTTATCCCTTTCCCTCATATAAACACCTTTTCACATGTTTGCAAACAGAGTAGGCCCAGATCAGAGGCTCCTTAGTCCTAAAGGAGCCGTCTGATCAGAATCTGCTCTGTTTGCTTATGGAATTTGATAGATCTGTTTCTTTACTTTCTAAAATGGCTACAACATTCCACTTTCCATATTTCATTATACTTATTTTGTCCATGAATATTCAGTAGGTATTGAAATTTGCAATAAACACAGATCATGGAAAGGGTTAAGGAATAATCAAGATGTTATTCTGCTGGGTCAAACATTCCCTTGTTCATATTCCACTTGAAAATTTCTGCTAATTAATATATTCATAAAATCATTGTTTTACATGAATATACATGATGTAAAAGGTTAAAAAAATTGACATGGTTTCCTTAGGCTGAAAGTGTATAACTTTTTATCAGTAACCTGCATTAGAACTTTTTATGCCCCCACCCCGATCAAAAGTGGGGGGGGGGGGGATATTGTTTTAGACCTGTCTGTTGGTTGGTTGGTTTGTGGGCGGGCGCGTGTCGGTGTAAGAAAACTTTAACATTGCTTATAACTTCTGAATTACTTAAGCTAGACTATTCATATTTGGTATGCAGATAGCTTGGGTGAAGGCCTTTCACTTGATACAAGGATACATGAAATCAGGTCAAGGTCAAGGGCACTATTTCCAAAGTTTTGCCGTTCTTAACCAACTTTTACATTGCTATTATTTCTGAACTACAAATGCTAGGCAATTCATATTCATATTTCTGAATTACTTAAGCTAGACTATTCATATTTGGTATGCAGATAGCTTGGGTGAAGGCCTTTCACTTGATACATTAGGATATATGAAATCAGGTGAAGGTCAAGGTCACTATTTCCAAAACTTTGCTGTTGTTAACAAACTTTAACATAACTTCTGAACTACAAATGCTAGGCAATTCATATTTGGTATGCAGATAGCTTGGGTAAATGCTTTTCACTTGATACAAGGATACATGAAATCAGGTCAAGGTCACTATTTTCGAAAACTTTGCAGTTTTTAACAAACTTTAACATTGCTATAACTTCTGAACTACAAATGCTAGGCAATTCATCTTTGGTATACAAATGGCTTTGGTAAAGGCCTTTCAGTTGATATAAATATATTTGAAATTAGGTCAAGTTCAATGTCATTATTTTGACAAGTTGGCCATCATTGAAAAACTTCAACATTCATATGCTAGACAATTCATATATGGTACGGAGATAGCTTTGGTGAAGGCCTTTCAGTTGATACAAGGATACATCAAATTGGGTCACGGTCAAGGTCACTATTTTGAAAACTTGAAAACATTTTGCTATAACTTCTGATCCACGAGTGCTAGGCAATTCACCTTTGGTATTCAGATAGCTTTGGTAAGGACCTTACGGATGACATAAATATACCTGAAATCAGGTCAAGGTCACCATTTTGAAACATTGGCTGTCATTAAAATGTTGTTAATAACCTCTGAACTACATGGGCTAGACAATTTATATTTGGTATGCAGATAGCTTGGGTGAAGGCCTTTCAGTTGATACAAGGATATTTGAAATTGGGTCAAGGTCAACACAAAAAAATCTGGCTTTAATGCGGTTTCAGCATTTTTTTCCTTGTTTTATCATGGCATAATGACCACAGGAAATTTTTGCCAAAGCAGAAACTAGAATCAGATCTATATTCTTCATTAGCAAACAGCAGACCCTAATCAGACTGTTCCTACAGAAGCTGTCTGCTCTGGGTCTGTTCTATTTGCAGATTTAACGGTTAAATGAAACAAATGGAATAGTAAGTAATGTAGACTCAGGTCGAATTGTTACTAAATCTGATTAAATTTAAGGCTATTAACTGAACTGCAAAACATTTTGCAGTATACATTGCAGAGTCAGATCTGATACTCTATTTCCATCGAGGTAATGATCTATGTCTGCTCTGTTTGTTACATTGACAAGATGGCAGTTTGTTCAGGACAAAATGATTAGATACTGTAAGTCAGAGGTTCAGATGAGATGTGTAAATTAAATGATTTTTAAAAATAACTTCTTTATTTCTCCACCAGACACTCATACTGTGACCACTCTTTAGAATCGTCTCGAAGAAATGATGGTGGAGAAATGATGATTTTAATGTTTGGGTACACACCTTTATCTGTAGCTCTGCTGTAAGTACAGGAAGGTCCTTTGATTAGAGTTCCTTTATAATGCTGTGAAATGTTTGATTTCAATGTGTGTATGTTAAAGCAACTTCATTAAGGCTCTTTTAAATACATGTATTTATAATAAGAATGGTGAATTAAGTGTCTAGGGTCTAAATAGCTGAATTGCAGAGTATTCTTGATTGACATGCTTACATCTTGATATTAGTTTGTTACATTTGTTACATGTAGCTTGTCCTCTTGTTGCTCAGCTGATGTCTGACTCTCTCATTACTATGTTTGTGTAACCAGTTTTGAACAGCAAGGTGAACATGACATTTATAAGGATCATTTGCCATTTGTCAGTTACTGGGTTTTTTTTTTTATCAAGAATTTTTTGTCACACTTCTGCTGGCAGGTGATGAACGTGTTCCTGGGAACATCTCCCAACGTCACTGGAACAATTTCAGTTTAATTTCTTTGGAATGTTTTTTATGAGGTCTGGGGTCTTTCAATTTTGAATAAATAATTAAATTCCATGTAAAACTTGTTGCCACAGCAGTTGAAAGTGGAAACAGTAACCATCAGAACATTTCTGACACATTCAGTCTGATTTTAGTATATTTTTGCAAAAATAATTTTCAGGTGATCTGATCTGTTTACCCTTTACAAGATAGAGATAATCTTTTCAGTTTCTGTTTACCCTTTACAAGATAGAGATAATCTTTCCAGTTTCCACACCTTTGCAAAAAGAGTCGATTCAGATTGGATAGCTGTCTGATTAGCATCTGGTCTGTTTGCTTAAGGATTTAACAATAATAATAATAATAATAGACTTTATTTACAGAGGGTAACACATTTAGTGAATACTTATCTTCCATGTGGCCCTCAACACAAGAAGGAAAAATGCACATACATTTCATGCTGGCTGACAATTATCATGATTATGTGACAATCTTAACCCTTGTCCTGCTGATCTCGGATATATCCGAAATTGCAGAAATTGCAAACAGTGTAGACCCAGATGAGACAGTTCCTGTTTAACCCTTTCTTTCAAATAAACATCTTTTCAAGCCCTTGCAAACAGAGTTGACCAAGATCAGATTACTCCTGTAGAAGTCATCTGATCAGGGTCTGCTCTGTTTGCTTGGAACAATATATTGCTTATGATATAATATAGATATGATTCTACAGTTTCTACCATGACCAAAACTTCCCGTGTTCATGTGCTACTATAACAATAATCTGATTAATATTCATTATTTCTTACATGAATATCCATAGAGGAAAGGGTTAAATGAATATTGAACAGGGAAAGGGTAAATAAGGCAAGATTCTACAGTTTGGTTAAACAATTACCTTGTTCATTAGTTATGCCATTTTAACCCTTCGCTTGCTATTCGCGTCAATATACCTACCTGTAAATAGTGAAGACCCAGATGAGACAGCTCCTGTGGGAGCTGTCTCATCTGGGTCTGCACTATTTACAAGTTGATTGTGCAACCAGTGCAATCCACAGCAGTGATTGCACAGCGAAATACTTGTACACAGTGAAGATGTATGTAATTATACAACAGGACATGGGTAAAGAAGGAGAAATGTATTTTAAAATTCAGCAAGCGAAGGGTTAAAAATCATCTAGTTAATTTCATAGTCAACTATTTTTTGAATGAATATTCACTGAGTGAAGGGTTCATAAATTTCAAGCAGTTATAATTGTAACTCATAATAAAATATTAAGTTTGTCTTTTTCTGAGACTTGACCTAATTTTGGAATTTCCTCAGGTGATCCTCTATCAAAGTTATATATAAATTAATTACCACTGAAATTGTTATGGATGTTAAAGAGCTTACTTAAGGCTGGTAATAAATATTTAAACTAAATACCGGTAATACTGTCAGTCTGTGTTTCTTTAGAAGTACCTGGAATCTTTCAATAAACCAATTACATGTATTATGGTTTAAAAAACTGTAGTTTGTTTAATTCAGTGCTTTCTCTTGCAAAATTTTGTCTTGGCTAGCTACCATTCATGAAATTATTTTTTCTTCCATTCATGAAATTATTGTTTCTTCCATGTCTCTAATAAAAAAAGAGATATTGTAAGATTTATGAAGATTTAGACATGTCATGTGTCTCCTAGATATGTGGCCTTTATCCAAACTTTTTGCATTTAAATGATGCATATGATTTTACTTAGCACAAGCCATGTTAATCCTTTAATCCTTTACTTCTTGAATATTTATTTACCTAATGAATATTCGTGTTAGAAACTGATTGTATGAATATATTTTTATGATAGTATATAACAGGAATTTTTTTACCATAGCTGAAACTATAGAATTGGATCTATATTAATTCATAACAAACTCTGATCAGACAGCTCCTATAGGGGCCATCAGATCTGGAGCTACTGTGTTTGTAAAGGTGTTAAAAGGGAAAGGGTTAACTTTGTGGTGGTCTAGTGGTAATGTGCTTGACTACCAATCCGGAGGTCTGGAGTTCAAATCACGGCCCCTCTCAGAAATTTCGGAAACGCTTTTCAGTGTCTCCCACCCTCACTTTCTCACCACCCAGGGGTTAAATGGGTACCAGTGAGGGTCACTAGCTGGTACTGCGGCTGCATGATTGCGCCATATGTTAGCAGTGCTCGATATTGTAGGCGAATGACTCCAATGACCAGGGGAATAGATATACAGTGGGCTGAGCGGTTTGACTGAAAGTAGACTATAACGAGGTACTTTACTTTATCAAACAAAAAGGTTATGTATTTCGCAAACAAAGGACTGCAACTCTGGTGTTCCAAAATCAATGCGAGTTATAGGTGCAGGCCTGGCCACTGATTTCCTTATGGCACTGAACAGGCGCTAGGGTCTGCTCTTTTTACTTCTGAAATCATAATAGATCTGACTACAGTTTCTACCAATATTGAACACCAAATTTTCATGTCTACATAATGCCATTATAAAAATGCAACTAATAAATAATCATGAATATATTCTCCCATGAATATTCAGCACAGTAAAAGTTTAAAACCCTCTCAATGATATGCGCAGTGTGCTGCTCTTTTATACCACTGGCTGTTATCCAGGTTGAATAAAATAGGTTCTATACAATCATGTGCAGTTCAAAATTTAAAATCTTAAATATTATTTATTTTAAAATAATTACCAGCCCAAAGTTTAACATTCTACTTGCTAAAATAGTATAATTCACAAGTGTATATTCAGAGGTCAAGATGAGATGCGTAAATTTAAACATTTTCAAGAATAACTCCATAGATACTGTGATCTGCACTCTTCAGAATCATCTCGAAGAGACAATCTAAAAGGTGGTCACTGTATAGGGTTTGATGGAGAAATGTCGATTTTAGTATTTGGGTATGCACATTTATCTGTAGCTCTGTATATTTATTTTTAATTGCTGCACATCTTGACAAAAATATACAATATATTTTAAACCCTCTGCCTTTTAACATCTTTGCAAACACTGTGGCCCCAGATCTGATGGCTCCTATAGGAGCTGTCTGATCAGGGTTTGACCCTTTTCTTTATAAATACACTTTTTCATGCCTTTGTAAACAGTGTAGACCCAGATGCAAAGGTACAGACTAGAAGCAGATCTATATTAATTATTCCATAAGCAAATAGAGCAGACCCTGATCAGATGACCCCAATAGAACCTGTCTGGTCTGTGTCTATTGTATTTGCAAAGGCATGAAAAGGTGTTTCCATCAAGTAAAGGGTTAACTCTTCGCTTGCTGAATTTTAAAATACATTTCTCCTTCTGTACCCATGCCCTGTTGTATAATTACATATATCTTCACTTTGTACACGTATTTCACTGTGCAATCACTGCTGTGGAGTGCACTGGTTGCACAATCAATTTGTAAATAGTGCAGACCCTGATGAGACAGCTCCTGCAGGAGCTGTCTCATCTGGGTCTTCACTATTTACAGGTAGGTATATTGACGCAAATAGCAAGCGAATGGTTAAGAGAGATACAGATATACACCAAACAGTCCCTATCAGATTATAATGTAATTGGAATAACATCAAATTGATATATAAGATTATTTTTCACATGGCACACAAGAAGAATATGGACCTAATCTTGATTACATTAACATTGAAACATATACATCCATAAAACATGAAGTGAATAAAATTCACCAGTTACCCATTGAAGTCACTGGTCTATCTATCTCAGAGGCCTTTAACCCTTTCCCTGTTCTAAGTTTAGTGCAAATTTCAGCAACGTTTTACAGTGGCAGCAGCTGTTGAATCAGACCTGTAATATTTCTTAACCTTTTCCTCCATAAATACGCATTTCTACTCCTCTGTAATAGTCACTTCTTGAAACCATTGTGATAAATAGAGCATTTGCTCCTATGGAGCAAATGCTCTATTTATCACATTGGTTTCACAATGTCACTATTTATTACAATGGTTTCTAAATTACTTCACAATTTTCCTTTTCTCTAGTAAATGCTCCTTTTTGGTAGATTTAGTCAAAGAGGTTTGGTCTAAAATTGGCCTATGGAGGAAAGGGTTAAGCAAACAGAACAAACCCTGTTCAGACGAGCCATTATAGGAGCCGCCTGATCTGGGTCTACTCTTTTGGAAAGGCGTGAAAGGGAATGGGATAACCCTTGAAATGTAGAATTGTCACTGTGGAATAGCCCGTCACTTTAAATATCTGTTTAGTTTGAAATGCTTATATTTGCTAAAGGATTTTGAATGACAGACAGTGAAGACCCTGATCAAAGGGTTCCTCAAGAAACTCTCTGATCTAGACTTTCAATGCTTACAAATGCGCACACTTGTTTCCTGCATTCAAAGGGTTATATTTACATTCGCCCTGCAACGTCCTTATATAACCTTATTCTAAAAAGAAAGTTGCATTTTCCCATGAACGTTCATTTCAATACCGGATCCGTTGAAATATAAGAAATACAATGGAATATAAATATAAGAAATAAATGACGTGCCCCCGGTGTTCATGAGGTTATGCAACGCATAGCTTTACGAGCAAAGATTCACGTGAAGCCCTTCGGGCTTCACTAACTTTGCTCGTAAAGCTATGCGTTGCATCACCTCATGAACACCGGGAGCACGTCATTCATTTCTTAAAAGTCACATTATTCTGTCACCAGGTTCACCATTTCTTTCACTGCCTTCCAGCCAGTGAGTCACTAGTATCATTTTGAAAGTCTTACAACCAATAATCACTTGTATTGAAGGTAGTCCTTTTACTACTATTTTAAGTTAGATCTACATTGCTTGCTGTAGAGCTGTTACAGATAAAAGGAAGATGAAACAAGCAAATTCGCTGAATTGATATCCCCTGCCTAACAAGTGCTGACCTCAGCATCTGAGTTACAGGACAGACAAACAAAACAGTTAAGTTTTTCTCAAACAAAGAGCCATAACTGGTGTTCCATGGCCATTGTGAGTGATACTTGCAGGGCAACATTTCTTTATGATACTTAACATTTTCACAAAGTTTTGTTGGAAACACCTAAACAGTTTCTGAGATATGACTTAGACAAAGAAATAATGACATCATGAATATTGATTAGAATATTTTTTATAACATGAACATGGCAGTTTTTTGCAGTGGCAGAAAGTGTAGAACCATATCTTTATTATTCATAGCAAACAGAGCAGACTCTGATCAAACAGCTCCTACGATTCGTCTGATCTGGGTCTACTCATTTTGCAAAAGCGTAGAAAGGCATATTTATGGTGTAATGGGTTAAACACTGACAGGCTATTCCACCCTAAGAATTCATCAGTGAATGTCCATGGGTTAAACAGATATATTATATTTTAGTTATATTTATGAGTTAAAATCATAGTGGAAAGAGATAACATATATATCTTTGAGCACCACTATTATGTAATCCAAATTTTTAGCCATGCAAACTGTTGATCCATATCAGTCTTGTATACAGCTATAGGTAGATGGTGACTGGTCTGAAATTACACTGTCATTCAACAGCAGTTTGATCCTTTCCCTTATAAATACACTTTTTCATGCCTTTGCAAACAGAGTAGACCCAGATATGATGACTCCTTTAGGGTCTGATCTGTTTGCTTATGGCATAATATTCTGATTCTATAGTTTTTCTCAAAGTTAAAAATTCCTTTAGAAATTTTATATTATAAGAATTCTGCAAATAAATATTCACAATGTCTAGTACTGTAATTATTTCCTACATGAATATTCACTATGGAAAAGGTTTATATCAGTGCTTTGTCACAAATAGTACTATATATAACAGAGTTTAAGATAAGCTGCATATTTGTCTTATAAGCCAATTATATTTTAGAATTAACAGGTATCAAAATGCAATTAATATGGCAGAATACCCAACTTCTTTATGGCAGATGCATACAAAACAATAATGCAATATAGACCCAATTTCTTTTCATCTCATTGCATATGAAATCATCAAACAGTATTTAATATAATTATAAAAATGTGTGGTACTTTACAAATTAAGTTTGACTTAAAGGTTGCATTATAATTATTTTGCCCCAGTTGAACAAACGAAATAAGAATGGATATACAATGCAAAGTTGATAGATATAGACATCAGAGTTTTTACTAAGTATTTAGTAGTTACCCAATTAATTTTTGGAATACCCAATTAAATTAAGAAATATGGAGTATTATCGCCTTTTCATGCCTTTCCAAAATTAATAGGGTAGACCCAAATCAGATGGCTATATGATCAAGTGTTGTATTTCAAGCTGACCGCTGATCTAGGTTGACACTGTTTGCAATGTACAAAGATACGAGTTTTCACACAGATGAGCTTGTGGATGTCCTTAGCCCTTTACTCCATGATTATTTATATTGATATTTGAACACAGGAATGTTTGTAGTACATGACAGAAACTGAGGTAATCAGATCTATATATTCTACAACTTGACAAGCAGAGTTGCTCCTGATCAGATGGTTTCTACTGGAACTATCTGACCTGGGTCTACTGACAGTCGTGTTTGCAAAATCAATGAAAGGCATATCTGTGGAGTGTGGAGTAAAGGGTTAACATACAGTATCAAAATGAAGGTATTGAAAACAGAATACACAGAGTTGTTGAAATCTTCTGACTTGTTTTCCTGACATGTATCTCCAGGTAGATCAAAAGTCAAGGTCTCCGAGTCCATAAAACATGCCTCCCCCTATTTCGGTGGAATTCACAAGGTACTTGAGTGAGATAGTTCACCTGAGGTGCCTGCGTCTGTAGACCTGAGAATAATAGTGCATGCATTGACTCACGTAAGGCATCAAAGAAAACAAGGCATCACAGAAAACAACACGTATCAAGAATTGTTTACCACAGTTTTTTATGTCTGCCATATTCCTTTGCATTCATTATCAGTTTTCTGTAAAAATGTCCAATTTTTCACTCTGGTGAAGTGTGGCTCTTTTGATTAAGCTAATGTATGTTGGGTATCCACTGTACTGCTATTTAGCTAACATTTGATGTACAAGGAATAATTAAGGACTTAAAGATTGAATAATTCTCCCATTTGTCTGCAAGCAGCTGGCTTGTTTAGCTTCATTCATGGGGAATTTGTGTTAGATCTGTTCTTGTAAGAAATATAATGTATATTAATGAGCTAGTTTTGTTAAGGTTTTTTTTCTCCACAGTTTTCTTCTTTCTAGTTAGTTCAAGAGTGTGGTGATTTCTTGGACAGACTCCAAGACCGTAACTCTAATCTGTCCATTACAAGGTGCCTGGTGTTTACAGATAGTGTAGGTCATGATCATTAGTGGAATGATTAATAGTATACCCTGGTTTCACGCTCTAATGGCCTGTATTGATTGTAATGAATTTCTCTATTGGACAACAAACAGATTCAATATCTTTCATAAAGAGTGAGGCGCTGTTTATGTTTTGCTGAACAGGCTTAAGATGGGTTGAATTCAGTAGATAGTGGGGACTGTTTAGCATAGATGGGCCAGTATTACATATATTTACAGCAGTACAAGGCTCACATGGTTTATTCGGTCAGACCTATTCGAGTGTGCCACTAATCTATATATCTTGCACTCTGGTTCGATTTATGTTGACAGTGGATTAAATGACTGCCACTATAGTTTTTGTGTTCATTTAAAGTTAATGAATTGAAAAGGGAAAATACTGTACTTGTGTGCTAATATTTTGTCTGGTATTTCTCAGTGTTTAGAGTTATAGCCTGTTGTGAGAGTCGGTTAAAATAAGGGAGTTAATGTTATGGGGTATGTATATAATCATATCTTCATTTAGTAGTATATTGACTTGTACTTTGAATTTAGGTTATCGTAACTTTTATTATTGCACGTCCACCTCACCAAGCTCAAAAAAAAAATCAAAAAAAAATATCTCAGCTTAAATTAATTCTCTTGCTGGTATATGGTCTGTTTTCAACACTATTGTCACAAAAAATAGAATTTGTAGTATGGCCTCGATCAGCAACAGTTTATTTATATCTTATCAGGATCCAAGCTTTTCACACAGCAAGAATGTTTTGTGTGTTCAGGCTAAAGATGGGCTTTGCCTTTACCCTAATTACCCTTTGGGCACCCAGTCTTCCCTCTATTGACATCATGAATATTAATTAAATGAATGTTTATAATTGCATTATGAACAAGGGAATATTTAGCCATGGCATAAACTGTAGAACCATATCTATATTTTTTCATAGGCAGTTAGAGCAGACCCTGATCATGATCAGACTGCTCGTTCCTTAACCCTTTCCTCCATAGGCTATTTTTAGATCCAACCTCTTTCAGTGAATCTACCGAAAAGGAGCATTAACTAGAGAAAAGGAAAATTTGAGAATTAATTTGAAACCATTGTGATAAATAGAGCATTTGCTCCTATAGGAGCAAATGCTCTATTTATCACAATGGTTTCAAGAAGTGACTATAATTACAGAGGCGTTACAGAAAGGCGTATTTATGGAGGAAAGGGTTAAGTTTCTACAGGAGTCATCTGATCTTTGTCTACTCTCTGTAAAGGAGTGAAAAGGGGTTTACCGATATATGAAGTAAAGGGTTATGTGCTGCATAATTCATTTTGGCACCATTTTGATAGCTTTAAATTAGACTGACATAGTAGCAAATAGTGTAGACCCAGATCAAACAGTTTCTTCAGGAGCCATTTGATCTGAGTTTGCACCGTTTGCCCAAGTTATCTGTCTGAATAATTATATAGTATATAGTCTTTCAACAATATGGACCAATTTCTGCTGCCCTTTGTTAACAGATTGGATGCAGTTGAGATGTAGAGATCAGGGTCAAAACTTTTTGACATTCAGTCACAGTGTTTTGAAAGGAAACAAGAAAAATGTACAATGAGGATTTGTAATAGACAACAGTTTTTGGCTTTTGCAGAAAAAAATGCTTCATGTAGAAAGCCAAGGGTAATCTTATGATAATTTAATTAACTATTGCTATTCAGAACATGTACTTTACTCTTCTCTGTGAGTAATTAACCTAGCTACTGCTTTAATTACCATGAATTTTGGGCTGACCAACTTAGACAAATAGTGAAGACCCATATTAAACATCTCCTGAAGGAGCTGTTTGATTTGGATCTGCACTGTTTGCTACTATGTCAGTCTAATTTAAAGTTACCATAATGGTGCTGGATTGAATTAATTTAGGTAGTCGGTTTTACATGTGATTGGTAGAGGGGAGATTTGGTGTCCAAATACTAAGCGTAATCTAAGGATACATTTAGTTTAGCCCTGTGGAATTGTGGAATTATGACTCATGTCTTTTACTATGTTTTGCATGCCAAATGCTTTAACACGTACATTACCACCGAGTGACATTGTGAAACCAATGTGATAAATAGAGCATTTGCTCCATAGGAGCAAATGCTCTATTTATCACAATGGTTTCAATACTACACAATTCTAAAACTCCTTTTCTATAGTTAATGCTCCTTTTCGGTAGATTAATTAGAAAAGGTTGGGTCTAAAAATAGCCTAGGAGAGAATGCTTTAATAATGTCCAACAGTTTGGGTCCTAAATAAATGCTAGGTTACTCATGTCTCTTCTGGACTCACTTGCAAAGGTCAGCACGAACTGGTCAATAGTAAGGAATAAAATGTACTATCCATTTTATGTCACCCATTGAAAAAAGGGGCTTATAATTATTAGTTTGCACATCATGTCAGATCATCAATACAGGTGAAAAGTCAATTAAGGTTAAATAAAAACTATAGCCCAAATGTTTTCCAATCAATAACTCATCAAGAATTTCACATAGTGTCCTGAGATCATGTTAGATAATGGAGGTAGGTCATAATGAGATGACATTTTAAAAATGTTTGATCATAGGGTGAATGTCAAGCATAAAAATTACTGGTCAAATTTCTAAAACAATAACTCCGGCCACAACTTTTGAATTATCAATGATAGAGACAGCATACTTGGCAAGTATACTGATCTTAGGAAGCTGTGTCATTGTCAAGGTCAAGCTTCATGGTAAAAATCAAAAACATTAACCTTTACTTTATCTAGATATTAACCTTGACTTTATTATTTTTAATTATGAGAGATAAAAACTTCATCTTTGGTATGTCAAGGAATGGGTCACACTTCTAGGTCAAAGGTCAAGATTATAGGACAGCTACCATGAAGAGGGGGGGCATATATATTTTACAAACATCTCTTGTTACTTTTTGTTATGTTACATTGTCATTCTTAGTTCTTGACAGATACGTAATGTAACTCTTGAACCACTTCAGATTTCTTGTTAGTCGAAATCAGTTTTAACCCATTCCTTCATAGGCTATTTTTAGATTCAACCACTTTGACTAAATCTACCGAAAAGGAGCATTAACTAGAGAAAAGGAAATTTTTAGAATTTTGTAGTTTGAAACCATTGTGATAAATAGAGTATTTGCTCCTATAGGAGCAAAATTAATGCTCTATTTATCACAATGGTTCCAACAGGTGATTTTAACAGAGGCGTAGAAAGGCGTATTTATTGAGGAAAGGGTTAAAAAGTAATTTACTCCCTCTGAACACTTAGCAACTTCTGCTAAAAATGTTGTCTGCTTTACATCTGGAAGCACCTGTCTTCCATTTCTTCTAAAAATGTCATCAGAGTGTCAAGTTAAATCCTGATGAGATGTTGTACATGTAAGGACACGTGTTGGCAAGTTTGTGGAAAATTCCAACATTTTGTCTTTTTCTTCAGGCATATAATTCCAAGTTTCAGACTTTTTCGATCCTTATGACCTTTCATCTTGATCCTGTTTTACTGTCATCACAAATTGGCCTGCAGGAGCTGTCTGATCAGGCCGAGGGTCTACTCTGTTTGTAAATGCGTTATGGAATACATCTAATAGTGATCTGATTCTGCAGTTTTTAGCAAGGCCTAAGTATCAAGTTCTTTGTTTATATGCCATTATAAAAGTCAGATAATTATGTAATTAACCCATTCCCACTTAGGCTATTTTTAGACCTAACCTCTTTGAAAAAGTCTACCCAAAAGGAGCATTTACTAGAGAAAAGAAAACAGCGGCCTAAGTATCAAGTTCTTTGTTTATATGCCATTATAAAAGTCAGATAATTATGTAATTAACCCATTCCCACTTAGGCTATTTTTAGACCTAACCTCTTTGAAAAAGTCTACCCAAAAGGAGCATTTACTAGAGAAAAGAAAACATTTAGAATTGTGTAGTATTGAAACCATTCTGATAAATAGAGCATTTGCTCCTATGGAGCAAATGCTCTATTTATCAGAATGGTTTCAAAAAGTGCCTTTTACAGAGGCGTCAAATGGCGTCAATATGCGGGAATGGGTTAAAATAGCTAGGGTCCTAATACTTCTTACATGAATAACATGGGAGTAATGACAACATGAGATAACCCTTTGAACACTAAGTAAAGTTCAGCTGCAAAAGTTGTTGTCTGACACAGTTCTATACATATTTCTTTCTTCAAACTTTTATTCTTTTCAATAAATAATATCTGAGTTTCTAAACAGATTCGATTTCGATGACATGCTGATAATATTAATTCAGCATCTCATCTGTATGCAAACTGTTAGCAGAGAACATCACAGTTTCGTCTAGAGTTTTGGAAGAGATAATAGATTTGGCTTGATATATGCTATGAATGGTTAGGTATGCATTGATTGCTTTCATGAACAGTACAAACAATGCCTGGAGTGTGGGATGGATTTTTTCATTTTTTTCAATCGATGATAAAATATATTAATTCATATTAGAAGTGCTTCCTTTCATGGTGAAGACAAGCCACTCCTACAACTTATATTGACCTGATAATGCAGGTTACATGCAAACTCGAATTTGAAGTCCTCTGATCATGGTCTGCACTTTTTTTTTCGGAAATTCTGTTGTAAGCTTGATCCTGTCTTGCTTAATGTACACTACTGACTTTTTGATCTTTTTACTTAACAGTAAACATTCAAAGGGTTAATTTTTATATCAAATCCGTATCCTGCTAGCTGCGATCTGAATCGCATTCGCACACATTAATTACAGCCGGGATTCAGGTGAAATGCCGAATAACTCGGGGTCGGTTCTTTTTGATACTCGGTCAAAAGTTTCTCAAAAGCCTGAGAATTGAAAATACAATAGAACCTGTCTTAAGTGACCATAAAAAAGAGGTCTAAATATGGGTTACTGTAAGGCAGGTGGTAGTTAAATGCAGGTCAAAAGTAATGCAGAAAGCTCCTATAGGAGCTTTCTGCATTACATTTGTCCTGCATTAAGCAATCGCCTGTTTTTTAACACTCCTATGTTCAATAAATGAATGGCTGCTTAAGACAGGTTTTCCTGTAGTCAAAATAGCATTATGATTAACTTTGAGCAGACATTATTTTTTCATAGAGGGGTATTAAGGGTTAAGTCTACTTTGGGATACGACAGGCAATCTCAGCAATGTATACAGACACAGACCAACAAATTACAGTGAATGTGTTGGATGTATATAATGTGGTTAATTTTAAGACTTTGTAAAGTGTTTTCAGTTCCCACCAACCGTTACCTTTGCACAAAGCAAACAGTACAATCGGAGATTTATTTTCACATTTATATTGCAGCATCTAATCAAGTAAACACACAAGAGCCGTAGATTAACCCATTCCCTTTTGGCGACTCTGTAAAAGTCACTTTGTGAAAACCATTGTGATAAATAGAGCATTTGCTCCTATAGGAGCAAATGCTCTATTTATCACAATGGTTTCAAACTACAAAATTCTAAAAAAAATCCTTTTCTCTAGTTGATGCTCATTTTTGGTAGTTTTATTCAAAGGGATTGTATCTAAAAATAGACTGTGAAGTAATGGGTTAATTTAAAAGAGATCTGATCTATACAAATTTGGCATTGGAATATTGACACTTTCTAGCTCTGTACTATCAGTAGTAGCTACAGTTGACACTGCAGTGGTATCTTGGTCAATTCTGATTATATGTCTAAAGGTTGGTTTAAAGATTTTATTTTTGGTATATATAATTGTTTTGCGTGGGCCAGGGACCTTTTAATTTCTTAGTTTATGATTGTGATGTTTGATGATGCAGAATGTGAGTAGGCTGTTGGTAGATGTCTCAGCCTACTTTAATGATCTAACCCGTTCAACGCTGAATTATCAGAGTGGAGTAACCCATCATTGTTTGTCTTGAGTCCTCTCAGTATGAAAGGGAATAAACTTGTTAGAGGATTTTGAACGACACACAGTACAGTGCAGAGCCTGATCGGAAGGATCCTCTAGGAGGCCTCTGATATTGGTCTATACTGCTTTGTGTGTCACATATTCAAAGGGTTAACCCTTTCCCTGTTCTATGTTTATTCCAAATTTCAATAACTATAATTGAATTATCATGGACAAAACATTTATAATGGAATATGGAAGCTGAAATATTGTAGTTTTAGGAACTAAAGAAACAGATCTCTCTAATTCCATTAGCAAACAGAGCAGACCCTGATCAGAGGGTCCTCTAGGAGCCGTCTGATCTGGGTCTACTCTGTTTGCAGATGCGTGAAAACACGTTTATATGAGGGAAAGGGTTAACCCATGACATGGTATGAAAATTGTTTTCTGCATACATCAATTTGATTTTTGATTTGATCATTCATACAATTTTATGGCTATTTTTCCAAGTGTCAATCAGCTTCAGTCGATATCAGATTCTGAGTCTCTTGATCTGGATTCAAGCTGATTTTGTAACTATGTCGGTCGTGCCCTCATTATCAGATTAACTCTTTCCCTCATTTATAAATGGCTTTTCACATATTTGCAAACAGAACAGACCCAGATCAGATGGCTCCTGTAGAAAACGTCTGATCAGGGTCTGCTCTGTTTGCTTTTGATATGATATAGATTACATGGTTAAACAGTTTTTGATTAATTTGTATAATGTAAAATTTTCAAAGAATCTTTTTGATTTGACAAAAACTGTAGACTAAGATCTATGTCATGTTAAAAACAAACAGAGCAGACCCTGATCAGACACTGATAAATGGTTAACCCTAAATTCCCTGTTCAATATTCCTGTAAGAATAATGAATTCATGGATAAGGGTAACAACCCATTCCCTCATTTTTAGACCCAACCTCTTTTAATAAATCTACCAAAAAGGAGCATTGTACTAGAGAAAAGGTAAGTTTTAGAATTGTGTAGTTTTGAAACCATTGTGATAAATACAGCATTTGCTCCTTAGGATAGAAGAAATTCTCTATTTATCACAATGGTTTCACAAAGGGACTTTTACAGAGGCGTAGAATGGTGTATGTATGGAGGAAAGGGTTAAATCTATTTTTGGTTTCACCCGCATGTACATATTAAATTTTAATAATTCCCTGTTGTAAATTCATTTCAGATATAGTGACATCATGAATATTTATTAGCTGAAATTCGTTTAAAATGGTACAAATATGTATAAATGAACTTTTGGTAATGTTAGAAGCTGTAGAGTCAGATCTGTTATAATTCCATAAGTACAGAGCAATCCCGGCATGATCAGATTCAGATGACACCTACCTGGAGCTGTCTGATTTGGGTATAGTTTCTTTGCAAAGGCATGAAAAGGCATTTGTATGAAGGAAATGGTTTATTGAATGTTTGGTACTAATGCATACAAACTGAAAATGATATAAGTTGCTTCAAGGGTTTGACCTGATTTATGTTGCAAAATGTATGAGGATGTGAGAATAAGGAACAACAGTTATTGACAGTTGCACATTCTTTCTGCAGGATGTGCAGCATTCTTCTTAGTCATTGATGAATTACAGCCATTCATGAATACATCTTTACCTTGAGCATGCTATCAACGTTTCTGCGACTACTCATACGTAACTCGACCTCACATCAAGACTGTTTGACACTCTGATTATGTTGTTGTATAGAAACTGAGAAGAGCACCTGAAATATTTGCTCAGCGTGCTTAGGTGGAGCATGTGAGTAACATATAACCGAGTATCTGCAGAAATGTTGAAGTGGATTGATCCATTGTTTAACTATCATAAGAAGTCCTGCATTCAATATGGAATGCTTTAACCCTTTCCCTCATATAAGCGTGTTTTCACGCATCTGCAAACAGAGTAGACCCAGATCAGACGGCTCCTCTAGGAGCCGTCTGATCAGGGTCTAATCTGTTTGCTAATAGAATTTCAAAGATCTGTGTCTTTACTTTCTAAAATGGCTACAATGTTCCACCTCCCATATTTCGTAATAACCTTTTTGTCCATGAATATTCAGTAGGTATTGAAATCTGTAATGAACATAGAACAGGGAAATGGTTAACTGTTAAACATTGTAGACTCTGTCTGATCAGAGATCTCGTCTGGAAGCCCTCCTGATCCTGGGCTTCACTGTTTGCTAATGCCAGTATTCTCATTTCCGGCATTCAAAGCGTTAGCCCATTATCATGTCTGTCTTTGGAGTGATTATCATTAGTCATCAGAGACTGATGAACCAGCCTTGACAAGGGTTGTATAAAGACAACATTACAATCATCTTGAAGACTTCTTTGTTTTCAGTCATTATGAATACAATCATCTTGATGACTTCTTTGTTTTCAGTCATTATGAATATGTTCTCTGCTGTATTTGACCCGTAACCCCATAGATTCCCCTTTTAATGCCTTTACAAACAGTGTAGCTCCAGATCAGGTAGCTCCTGTTTGCGAATGGAATTATATAAATATGATTCTATAATACTACCCCCACAAACAAAATTCACGAAAGAAATAATGACATCAAGAATATATATATTATAATGGCACATGAACACAAGACATTTTGGCTCAGGTGGAAACTGTGGAATCAGATAGATCTATATTGTATCATAAGCAAGCAGAGCAGACCCTGGTAGGAGCTATTTGCCAAGACGTGTAAAAGTGTATTTACCCTTTCCTCCATAAATATGTGTTTCTACACCTCTGTACGTAGCTCTAACATTTTCCTTTTCTATAGTTAATGCTCCTTTTTGGTAGATTTATTCAGAGGTTGGGTCTAAAAATAGCCTATGAAGGAATGGGTTAATGGAGTGAAGGGTTAAGGATCTGTTCTACTTATAGAATAATATAGATCTCATCCTACAGTTTCAGCCATGGCCATAAAATCCCTTGAAAATATCCCATTATAAAAATTCTCCTAATTAATATTCATGATGTCATTATTTCTGATGTAAATATTCATAAAGTAAAGGGTTAAGTCACTTGTCATGCTAAGCACAACTTGACTGGCTTTTACAAACAGCTTAGATCCAGATGAGGCGCCGTCAATAACTTGGGGTCTCATTAGGATCTGAGCCGTTTGGCACTTGGCCAATAGTTTCTTGTATTGTACAAATCAATTGCAAGTAAGTGAAAAATGCAACAGATCAGAGTTTTTGCAGACATAAGTTTTCAGGGTTAACCATTCGCTTGCTATTCGCGTCAATATACCTACCTGTAAATAGTGAAGACCCAGATGAGACAGCTCCTGCAGGAGCTGTCTCATCAGGGTCTGCACTATTTACAAGTTGATTGGGCAACCAATGCGCTTCACAGCAGTTATTGCACAGCGAAATACTTGTACATGGTGAAGATGTGTGTAATTATACAACAGGGCATGGGTAAAGAAGGAGAAATGTATTTTAAAATTCAGCAAGAGAAGGGTTAACATAGCTTGCAATGAAAGGTTTTGAGGTCAGTGTCGATAAAAAAATACTTATTTTATGATAGGCAGCCCATCATTCCAAATTTTCCCAATAGACAATTTTATCTACATCTTTACTCTTTGCATGTTAGCAGTGAATTCATGATATATAATATACAAAACAGTTTGATCTAGAGGAGACACAAAAGTATTTTCATAGCATCTTGTCAGGATCCCAATAGTTTGACACTCTTGTCATGGTTTTTGAAAAGTAAGTGGAGAATTATTTTGCAGATACTAGTTACTTAGTAAAAGAGTAAAAGTTGCTTGGTCTGTTTTGTGTTTTCCAATCAGAGGAAATTAGTTTTGCAGACATTGCTGTCAGATTTTATTGACAGCTTTATTTTTCACCACTTAATGTCCTGGTATGTTTTTTTTGGGAAACAACAATTTTGTCTATACCTTAGAAAATGAAGAATGTCTTGCATGTTTTTTTGCACAATTGATTTTCTCAATTACATTTAGCATGTAGTATGCGAATTTGTGAATACATTTGAAAAAATAATAAAATCCATTTGAACCAGACTTTTAGTAAAGAAGAATTTAAGGTAAGTGGCTGCTTAATGCAGGGCGAAAGTAATGCATACAGCTCCTTTGGGGCTAGGCTGTCTGCATGCCTTTCACCCAGTATTAAGATGCCACCTGTTTGATTTAAAGATTGACATTGATACAAATTTGAAAGTCCAATTTAGAAAGGTTTTACTGTATTGTGTTTTCAGATGAAGCCTAGAAAAACTTCTCTTACCTAATTATCAGAACCCAACTGTTTGACAGATTGTATGTTGTTGATAAATGCAATATATCAAATGCTAATGGGATGTGCTAAACTACACACTGCCTACACATTTTTGATCACCTTTGCAGGATGAAGGTAGAGCAAAGGCCCAGATAAAATGTGAAAATCAAAACATTTTCAAGAATAGCTCCTTTTTTTCTCCATCAAACCCTACTATGTTGTGATCACTCCTTAGAATTGTCTCTTTGAGATGATTCTGAAGAGTGAACATAACATAGTACATGTATAGGTTTTGGTAGAAAAGTTGAATATGCACCTTGATCTGTGACTCTAGATCTGTGGAGTGATAGATTTGTGGTAAACCCTTGATATCAAATTTTGCACAAAGGGAAAAATGCTCAATTTTGACAATTTTTTTAAAAAAAAATTTCTTTATTACTTATATACAGTAAAACCTCTCTATAACGGCCACTAAATTACATTAAATATTTTGTTAAATGCAGGTGGCTGCTTAAAGCAAGGTGAAAGTAAAACAGAACGCTCCTGTAGGAAACCTTGCTTTAAGCAGCCACCTGCCCTAAATACAAACTAATTAACACAATGTAGTGGCCGTTATAGAGAGGTTTTACTGTATATAGATCTATATATTCTTTGCAAATAGGTTGGATCTGAATGAGATGCTGAATACTGTGGTGGCTCATCGGGATCCAGTTTTAGAGAAAAATAAAAGTAGAAAAGCAATGTTGAGAATTAATGGTGGCTGCAAACTGTTACTTATTACTGAATGGTTTACTTGAATATTGTTTTGTTTTATTTCAGGTTGACTGGTGTGATGGTAATGTGGTTGTTTGAGCTATGAAAGTTCCTTACCACTATGAGAGCGAGACATTAAGCATGGCCAACTTATCCAATGCTGTAAGTAAATACAGTGTTTACTGATACCCGGAGTTATCCTATATTTTCAGGGTCTTCTATCTGATCAGGGTCTTCTCTTATGATATAAAATGAACCCTTTCCCTCATATAAACATGTTTTCACGCATTTGCAAACAGAGTAGACCCAGATCAGACGGCTCCTCTAGGAGCCGTCTGATCTGGGTCTACTCTGTTTGCAAATGCGTGAAAATGCGTTTATATGAGTGAAAGGGTTAAACATTGATGGGTTATTCCACTTTGATGATTCAGGGTTGAAAGAGTTTTCAAAACCTTTTCCTAAAAATTAGGGGAAAAGAAGAAAGTCCCTGATTCCCTAATGTGTTTGTTGTGAAATGTTATTACTGATGTGTAAAATTTGTCTATTTTGTATCATTTTGTGCTGGGTAACAGTGCAGTTTAGCCCTTTGTTTGTGGGGAACAAGTGTACTGGCATTTGGAAACAGTGTAGAGTGTAGACCAAAGTCAGAGGGCTCCCAGAGGATCCCCCTGATCAGGGTCTGCACTGTTTGCCATTCAAGATTCTCCTGCAAATTATACCCTTTCTTACTGAATGGACTCTACAACTATAGATAAACTGGTAGGCCATTCCAGATTTAATATTCTGCATCCAAAGGGTCGAAATAACCATCACCTGTTAACCCTTTCCTTCATATAAACGCGTTTTCATGCATTTGCAAACAGAGTAGACCCATATCAGATGGCAACTATAGGAGCCATCTGATCAGGTTCTGCTCTGTTTGCTAATGATATTTGAACGTACAGTTTCTTTACTTTCTAGAATAGCTACATTGTTCCACCTTTCATATTTTATTATAACTAGTTTGTCCATGAATATTCAGTAAGTATTGAAAATTGGAATAAACATAGAACAGGTGAAGGGTTAAACAGGTCTGGATGAAGCGTTTGGTTTCTTAGGGATGATGGAATTCTATTACTAGAATGTCCTTTGAAGTTGCCCTAATTATTTTAAATATTTGGATAGACAAACATATGCAAATAGTGCAGATCCAGATCAAATTGCTCCAGAAGAAACAGTTTGATCAGGGTCTTCACTATTTGCTACTATGTCAGTCTAATCTAAGGTTATCTAAATGGTATAAAACTGAATTATTCAACGGAAAGGGTAGATTGGGTGTCTGAATAATTGGGGTATTGTGATACAGTAACTTTGTCTATTGATGTAAAGCATTTGGGGTTTGGACATGAAAGGTTTTATGATGAGATTTTTAACAAGACACAAATTAGATGTTGGTACTGAGGCTATTAACTCTTACACCGCTATTCACGATCTGACTCACATTTGCACACAGCTTGGATCCTGATGAGACGCCAAGTAACTTGGCGTCTCATCAGGATCCAAGCTGTTTGACACTTGGTCAACAATTCTCAAAAGCTTGATCTAAGTGTTAAAAAAAACACACCATATCGAAATTTAAAGAGACATCATTTTTTCACAGTCAGGTAAGGGTTAATTATAGTGAAGATGACTCTGTGCAGTAATTGTTAGTAGAAGATGACAGTACCAGAGACCTGCTAATTGCTTCATGGCAGTAATATGAGATAACAAACCTAAGCATTTTAATGTTCATGTCACTGCTCAGTGCTGTGTTTTCACATTCATGGACCATGATTTGTCACATGCAATGTTTTGTGAATGTCTGACATATCTTTCTTATCCACCCAAAAATTAATTTGAGTAATTTTGAATCATAAATTCTCATAATATTATACAAATTATAACTTCGATCTTCTAGGAGACCATGGCTAAAAGAGCGACTTTTCGAGAGGTCGACTCCAGGCAGGTACATGTACATGTTTAAACCTTTTGCTTTGATAAAAACTATAGAATCAGATCTATATAGTCCCAACAGCAAACAGAGCACACCCCTAGCAGACTGCTCCTATAGGAGCTGTCTCATCTAGGTCTACTGTGTTTGCAAATGCATGAAAAGGTATTTATATGAAAGAAAGAGTTTATAGGAGCCGTCTCATCTAGGTCTACTGTGTTTGCAAATGCATGAAAAGGTATTTATATGAAAGAAAGAGTTTATAGGAGCCGTCTCATCTAGGTCTACTGTGTTTGCAAATGCATGAAAAGGTATTTATATGAAAGAAAGCGTTAAGGTAGTGACAGACCCTCAGCATGTGCCATTGGAAAATCAAATGTAATACTAAGATACTAAGCCATTCTTTCTAAACCGTTTTGGTTAGGTATATATAAATAAATTTATTTGATTTTTTTTCAAAAACATTGACAACTACTGATATCAACATATGTATAAGATCCATTTAAATGTGGCAGTTTGAAATATTTTGAATTGTGATTACAAAGTCATCTTTTGGACTAAAGGTACAGTAAAACCTCTCTATAACGGACACTAAATTATGTTAATTAGTTGGTATTTAGGGCAGGTGGTTGCTTAAAGCAATGTGGAAGTAAAACTTTACTTTCACCTTGCTTTAAGCAGCCACCTGCATTTAACACAAAATATTTAATGTCATTTAGTGGCCGTTATAGAGAGGTTTTACTGTACTGCAATTAAAATTTTGCAAATGTGTAAATCTTTAGCATGTCCTGGGATTTATTTTTTTGTATATCCTTTTTGGAGTTGTGCAATATTAAATCATAAGCAGTCTGATCAGTGTCTGCCCTGTTTACTTATGAATTAATATGATTCCACAGTTACTACAATATATGGCCAACAATTCCTGTGTCCATGTGCCTTTATAAATATTAATCTAATTAATATTCATGATGTCATTATTCCTACATGAATATGTATGGGGTAATGGGATACAACAGGGTAATCTGTGCTTCGCAATTTGCTTATTGTCTAAGAAAAACTGCAGGAATTATTGATGCTGTGTTGAAATATTTATTATCTTGCCATTTTTTCTCCTTAGGTACAGGTTAATTTAGTGGTTATTTTTGTTTTTGTCTTGGCACCATGTAGAATTAGGTTGGCTAGAGGGGAAATGGCAGATTAAATCTTTCCTAGGATGCCACTCTGAGACACTGATTATCCTACTGTATGTATAATGCCATATATACTGGAGTGGAGCTGTCTTCTATGTACCATTACAGTAAAACCTCTCTATAATGGCCACTAAATGATATCAAATATTTTGGGTTAAAGGCAGGTGGCTGCTTTAAGCAAGGTGAAAGTAAAACAGAACGCTCCTATAGGAGCGTTCTGTTTTACTTTCACCTTGCTTTAAGCAACCACCTGCCCCAAATACCAACTAATTAACGCAATTTAGCTGTCGTTATAGAGAGGTTGTACTGTAGTTTGCTATTGAACCCTTTTCCTTTTCAATATTCTTGTAATAAAATTTTTATAATATCATGAATATTTATTTCCTGAATTTTTACAATGTAAAATTTTCAAAAGAAAACACAATCTGTAGAATGAGACCTATATCATGTCATAGGCCAACAGAGCAGACCCTGATCAGATTTCACCTACAGGAGCTGTCTGATCTGGGTCTGCTCTATTTGAAAATGCGTGAAAAGGCATTTATGTGAAGGAAAGGGTCTGAGTTACAGAAATTTAATGCCTTGTAAAGATGCCCTAATCTGATATTTGTGTTAACCTTTTCCCTGTTGAATATTCAAGTCAGAAATAATGATGTCATGAATATTTATTAGCTGAACTTTTATAATAGCAAATATAAGCATAATTATGTACACAAGATACATTGGTATTGGTAGAAAATGTTGATAATAAGAGTAGGGCATCGCACCCGGGTTTCTCTGTATCCTAAAATTCCAGGCTTCTCTCTTGGGCGTCCAAATAGCCCATTTATAGTGAGCAGAAACTGATGTTAATCGACACAATCAATCAATCAATCAATCAATCAATCAATCAATCAACCATAAGCAAATAGAGCAGACCCTGATCAGACAGCTCCTACAGGAGCTGTCTCATCTGGGTCTACTAAGAGTGCAAATGAGTGAAAAAATATTTATATGGAGGAAAGGGTTATGCAGCTACTTTGGTTAAGTCCCTCATGTTGCGGCTAATAACACACATTTAACTCTACATTTTTCCTTCATTTCTTTTCAAAAACTTTATCAGATTATCAAACAGTCTAGATCCAGATAAAATTGCCAAGCAACAGGTAATACAGCAGGATCCAAACTGTTTAGCAATGCCTTAGGTGAGTGTGCTGAAATTTTCTTGAATTCAACTTCTCCAAAATTTAAAAGGTGCATTACATTTTTGTTTCAACTCGAGGCAATACATAAAAGTGTTTAATAGAATTACGTTAGACTTTTAAAGTTAGCCTTTAATCCATGGAATGTGGTACACATATTTGCAGGCAGTGTATAAGAGCCAGATCAGAGGGATCCTAGAGGAGCTCTCTGATGAGTGTCTGCACAGTTTGTCATTCAAAATCCTCTAGCAAGTTAAAGCCTTTTATATTGAGTGGACTCTATAGTTAACCCTTTACTGTATAGGCTATTTTTAGATACAACCTCTTTGAATAAATCTACCGAAAAGGATCATTAACTAGAGAAAAGGATTTTTTTTTAGAATTTTGTAGTTTGAAACCATTGTGATAAATAGAGCAAATTGCTCCTATAGGAGCAAATGCTCTATTTATCACAATGGTTTCATAAAGTGACTTCTACAGAGTCGTCAAAAGTGGTCGGTATGCGGGAAAGGGTTAAACACTGATGGGATATTCCGCTTTGAAAATTCAGCGTTGAAAGGGTTATTATGCTTTATATTAAGTGTTAGTATATTGTCTAACCAAGGATGCCTAAAACCTTTTTGTCTAGGTTATCTATTATCAAATTGGCTGGAAAATTATATTTCATTTCTCAAAGTTTACCTGTTGAGGTTCCTTCCTTTGTTTTATAAAATGTAGTCAAAGTATTGAAAATGTTTTTTATTATATTGTCTGGGTCCAAACTGTTTTTGTTATGGCAGCATGTCAGTATTCCAATTTTCTTTGCACAGAGTGCCAAAGGTAAAGTGATAAGTTTCTCGAAATATGTAAATATAGGAACAGCTGACGTGTTAACATGCTAAAGGCTTTGGCAATTTCATAATATTTGCAATTACAGTTAAAACTCGATGCTACGAAATTCTAGTAATGACTTTTCGGCAAAGATTTCTTCGCTCGTTTAAGCTGGAATTATTTGATATTTGGTCTGAAGCATAATCATAGTGAGTTGTACAGTGTCTCCCCTTTTCTTGTCTGTTGTTCATCTACTTCCTGTTTGCTGGCACTTTGATAGAAATTTGGTGATTGTTTAATGACAAAAACATTTGTCAAAGATTTCTTCCCTTGTTTAAGCTGCAGTGTTTTGATATTTGGTCTGAAGAATAATCATAGTGATTTGTACCTTGTCTCCCCTTTTCAGGTCTTACTCTATTGTTCATCTACTTTCTGTTTACCGACACTTTGATTGAATTTTTGTGATTGTTTAATGACAAAAGTTTTGTTTAATGACAAACGCTTTCGTCAAAGATTTCTTCGCTTGTGTGAGCTGCAATGATTTGATATTTGGTCTGAAGCATAACCATAGTGAATTGTACTGTGTCTCCCCTGTTCATGTCTGTCATTCATCTACTCCTGTTTGCCGACACTTTGATTGAACTTTGGTGATTGTTTAATGACAAAAAAATTCTCCAAAGATTTCCTAGCTTGTGTATGCTGGAATGATTTGACATTTGGCCTGAAGCATAATCATAGTGAGTTGTAGGTGCCTCTCCTGTTCAGGTTTCGTTGATCTACTTCCTGTTTGCCGACACTTTGATTGAATTTTGGTGATTTTGGTGCTTGTTTAACAACCTTCCTCCTGTTTATTGTTATATTATTAGTAATTTGTAATTGTAGTATATATATATATATATATAATTTATCAAAATATTGGCTTACAGTAAATTTTTGTGCCTCTGCGATGAGGCAACACTATCTGTCTTGCACCATCATCATCTCCAAATAATTTCTGTCACATTTTTCTCAGGAACCACACAGGCCAGCTTCCTGATATTTGGTACAAAGACTATTTGTATGGAGAAACTTAAATTTTTGAATAGAGATCATATTAATTGATAGAAATAAATCTGCACGAGGCAAACATGCAAACCTTAAGTCAATCAATTTTAATGGTGTTTAGAAAAAATCCGTGTCCCATGGACACATTTTCATTTATTACATAAATTTTCATGAGATAAAGGGTTAAGATGAACCTGATAAAGTACCAAAAGTACCGACCCTGATCACACAATAGCTGGTTGATTAACCCTTTCCCTGAAGTTCATTTAGGAACCATCTAATCAGGGTCTGCTCTGTTTGTTAATTGAATTTGCATGATATACCTGTTTTTTTACTTTCAAAAATGGCTACAATGTTCCACCTTCCATATTTCATTGTAACTGTTTTGTCCATAAATATTCAGAATGTATTGAAAATTGAAATAAACATAGAACGGGGAAAAGGTTAAGGTCTGCACAAGTCTGAGGTTGTTTGGCAGAATATGTAGGGTAATTATGTTATCATGTTGGATAAATGTATATTTGGGGTTGTTAGAACCATCAGCAGCCTAATAAATGGGGTGATTTCTTACCCACTATGTCTCTAACCTATGTCTTCCTGGCTTCATCAGACAATAAATCAGAAATAAATGGCTTCTCGAGTGATGGATTACACATCAGAAAGTTTTTGACTGTACAGACTCTTGAGTGCAATGCAATCAGAAGGAAATGAATCTACGTATCTTAGTCCTAGGGCACACAAGCTAGAGTTCATGGTGATCTTTTAAGACCATACTTAACATTTTGTCTTTCAATGTCAGTCCTCAAAATTGTTTCATGGATGTCATACAAAACTTATCATCACAATTGATGAAACCTAATCTGTTCCTTAACCCATTCCCTCATATTGACGCCTTTTGACGCCCCTGCAAAAATCACCGTGATAAATAGAGCATTTGCTTCTATAGGAGCAAATGCTCTATTTATCACAATGGTTTCAAACTACAAAATCCTAAAATTTTCCTTTTCTCTAGTTAATGCTCCTTTTCGGTAGATTTATTCAAAGAGATTGTATCTAAAAATAGCCTATGAGGTAATGGGTTAACCCATTATTTGATAATCCAGTGCTTTCATGTCTACATTTAGCAACCACTTGCAAAATTGTATATACAAAATGCAAGAAGCTCCTTTTAAATATAAAGTGTTTATTTGAAATTATACGGTATTACAGTCAATTTTTTTAAAATTCGATACCAGGTAACTTTAAATTAGACTGACATAATAGCAAATAGTGCTGACATTGATCAAACTGCTTCTTTAAGAGCAGTTTCATCTGGGTCTGCACTGCTTGCTTAAGTTTGCCTGTCAGAACACGAAAGGTCTTATGAATGTATTTACCGGTATATATTATAAGCCCTGGCTGAGACATACGAGACATCATAGGTCTAGATTACCTTCGTTGTTATTAGGTCATTCTACAGCTTTTTATATTACAGAAAAATGCTGATGCAAATATATTTTGTAATGTAGACATTAATTAGCAAGGATAGTAAAGAGCTTTGATGTATGTATACCTGGTAGATGAACTCTGTGTAATAGTAATTATAAGTAATTATAAAACATCTTAACGGCTTCTGTTAGATCCGTCTGATCTTGCAAGGTCTGCTCTGTTTGCTTTATATGGAATTCAAATAGTTCTGACTTTATACTTTTCGCCATTACCAAAGAATCCTGTATACATAATTATATTATATGCCGTTATAAAAATTCAGCTGTTAAATATTCATGATGTCATTATTTCTTACAGGGAAAGGGTTAATTCTTTGAATGCTGAATATTGAAAGCTAGTGCAAATTGGTCCATCACTGTGATTGTCTGCAACAATTGTCTTCTGTTTCAATTCTAAAAATGAATTCCTCTCATCTCTTTTGACAAATAATGGTCAAAGTGTCAAACAGTTAGAATTTGCTGACAAGGTCATTATGCTGCATCTCATCTAGATCCAAACTGTTTGCATATTATAATCATGTTTTTGCCGCTAGCGTGCAAAGAGTTAAAATATATTCAGGATGAAAGGCTTTAACCCATTACTTCATAGGCTATTTTTAGCTCCACTTTTTCAAAAAGTGGAGCTATTGTCATGACCCTCTCGTCGGCGTTGGTTAACCTTTTTGTTAAGGTCCTTTTCTCAGAAACCATCAAAGATATTTGGATCATATTTGGTATGTATGTTTACTATCACAAGGGGAACCCATTTCACAAGGGTAGGTAACCCTAAAATTAATATTGCCATAGTTATGCCCCTTTTTCGACTTAGAATTTTCATTGTTGGTTAAGTTTTATGTTCAGGTCCATGTCTCAGAAACTGTCCAAGATATTTGGTTCAACTTTAGTATGCATGTTAATTATTACAAGGAGGACCCATTCCACAAGGGCAGGTAACCCTAAAATTAACTTTGCTATAGTTATCTGCCCTTTCTGACTTAGACTTCCAGTACACTATCCAGCACTAAAGAAAGTGGAGCGCGCTGTCTGCGGACAGCTCTTGTTAGATACAACCTCTGAATAAATCTACTGAAAAGGAGCATTAACTAGAGAAAAGGAAACTTTTTGAAGTTTGAAACCATTGTGATAAATAGAGCATTTTGCTCCTATGACTTTTACAGAGTCGTCAAAAGTCGTCAATATCAGGGAAAGGGTTAATTTCCTTGAAGAGTTAAACCCTTTACTCCATAGATACGCCTTTGCAAACAGAGCAGACCCAGATCAGACGGCTCCTATAGGAGCCATCTGATCAGGGTCTGGTCTGTTTGCTTATGATAGAATATAGATATGATTCTACAGTTTCTGCCATGGTCAAATATTCTCCTGTCCATGTGCTATTATAAAGATTAATCTCATTAATATTCATGGTATCATTATTTCTAACATAAATATTCATGGAGTAAAGGGTTAAATGATGAACAGTGCCAACCCTGATCAGAGGGCTCCTCTTATAGCCCACCCCTATCTGGGTCTACACTGTTTGCAAATGCCAGTAAATTCATTTCTCACTTTAAAAAGTATAATCTAGGAAGTTTAGGTAGAATGTTTTCTGTTTACTCTATCATGTTGATGTACTCAATCACTTCTCTGGAGCAATTGTAATAAGTACCAACATCGATAGGACTTGGCATATTGCACAGAGATTTAGACAGCTGATCAGTACAACTCTACTGCTCTAATAAATTGAAAATTGGAAGACTGAGTCATTGTATTTACAGAAGAAATTCATTGAATCCTAAAACATTTCCTGAAAATCAGTTGTAAACAACTTGTGATATTCCCATCCATCACTGATAAAGATAAGAAACATGAAATAAATGAGAATAAGATGGTCAGCGCTGAAAGAATGTAGATTTATGACATGTACATAGAGTTTTAAACTTCCTTGCACAATAAAGTCTCTCTTATAAATACGACCACTGAAACGAAGTATAATTCTGGACTTTTCATACAGGCAGTAGCTTTATGCAGGACATAGGTTATGTAAAAAGCTGCTATAGGAGTTTTTTGCATTACTTTTGCCCCCGTTATTAACCCTTTACTCCATGAATGTTCATGTAGAAAATAGTTATTCATGGCATATGATGAATTGAATTACATTAATATTTATAATACCTTGTCATGATCATGAACAAATTAATTGTTGGCCATGGCAGACACTGTAAAATCATATCTATAATTATTATGTCATAAGCAAAGAGAGTAGACCGTGTATTTATGGTGTAATAGGGTTAAGGAACCACCTGCTTTTGGAGACTCAAATGTTAATAAAGTAATTGTGCTCATGAAAATTATTATTAAGTATGTGGGGTCTTTAGAAAGACTGTACAAATGGCGTTTCAACATTGGACAACAGGACTTGAAATATACATTTTATATATTTCGCTGATTATGTTAGAGACATAAAACAAAATATAATTGTCACCTGTTTATTGATTTTTATAGCATTTTTGAGAAGTGAAATGAATTTCATTTGCAAACAGTGTAGACCCAGAAGCTCCTCTACGAGCCCTGTGATCAGCGCCTGCGCTGTTAATTATACAAAATCCTATCACAAATTAAACCATATCATGTTAAATGGACTTGTACTTTTAAACAGTGATGGAACATTCCATATCGAAAATTCCGCTTTTAAAGTAACTTTGACAAAACTGATTATACAAAATCATTTGATGTTGAGCTTTATTTAACCCTTTCCCTCATATAAACATGTTTTCACGCATTTGCAAACAGAGTAGACCCAGATCAGACGGCTCCTAGAGGAGCAGTCTGATCATGGTCTACTCTGTTTGCTAATAGAATTTGACAGATCTGTTTCTTTACTTTCTAAAATGGCTACAATGTTCCACCTTCCATGTTTCATTATAACTATGTTGTCCATGAATAATCAGTAGGTACTCAAATTTGGATTAAATATAGAACAGGGAAAGGATTAAGACTGTCTAGTGATTTGCAGGACTACATAGTGCTAGTCTGTACTGTTGCTTTGCATTTGGTATTAGAAGTCTACACTGTTTGCAAACTGCAAATGCCAGCGCATGCATGTCATATTCAAAGCGCTAATTACCCTAACTATTCAGTCATACCCAATCTCGGCCTATAATCATTAATCAACTACATGTAGTTTGTATTAATTTGCCGAATGTGTAAATTCAATTTGGCACAATGTTGATAACTTTAATCTGCATTCTTAGTAATTGTCGTCAGTAAATTATTGTCATCGGCTTCAACATTCAAGATTTTTTCTTACATATCTTTCCTAAAACAAGATCAGAGTGACAGTACTAGTTTGGATCCTGCTTAGACTCCAAGTAACCTACTTAAGTTACTCTTAGTGTCTCATCCACATTTAAGCTGTTCATAAAGGTTATCACAAATTTGCCAGTAGAGTGTTAAAGGTTAAATACAGTAAAACCTCTCTATTATAACGGTCACTAAATAGTGTTTATTAGTTGGTATTTAGGGCAGGTGGCTGCTTAAAGCAAGGTGAAAGTAAAACAGAACGCTCCTATAGGAGGTGGCTGCTTAAAGCAAGGTGAAAGTAAAACAGAACGTTCCTATAGGAGGTGGCTGCTTAAAGCAAGGTGAAAGTAAAAAAAGAATGCTCCTATAGGAGCGTTCTGTTTTACTTTCACCTTGCTTTAAGCAGCCACCTGCCTTTAACACAAAATGTTTGATGTAATTTAGTGTCCGTTATAGAGAGGTTTTACTGTAGACTGACAATGTAAAAAATAGTGTAGAACCTGATAATTATTGTAATGGCTTTCAGGACCTGCTTGATCAGGCCTGCTTAGTAATACATTATTTGCCCAAGTTTGTCTATCTTTATACTTATGGTACATAGGGTATACAGGATATAGTTGCTGGAGAGCTTAACCCTCGAGTCACTTATGTCCATTGCAAATAGTGAAGACCCATATATGAGAGGGCTCCTAGCTAGAGGAGCCAGTCTCATCAGGATCTGCATTGTTTGTTATAATACACTTTTCTTTTTTGTCAAATGTTCATCATAAGCTTGGCCTGTTTGAAATTTAGTAGAGTCCATTTGAAAATTCAGTATTGTAAGGGTTAATAACTTAATACTAATAGTCCTGTTTACATGATACTGTCCCTTTATAAATTATATGCAGCAAAGTATTAACCCTTTTCCTCATATAAACATCATCACTCAGTTTTCACGCACCTGCAAACAGAGTAGACCCAGATCAGACGGCTCCTTTAGGAGCCATCTGATCAGGGTCTGCTCTGCTTGCTAATGGAATTTTAAAGATCTGTTTCTATACTTTCTAAAATGGCTATAATATTCCACCTTCCATATTTCATTATAACTATCCTGTCCATGAATATTCAGTAGGTATTGAAGTTTGTATTAGATATTGAACAGGGAAAAGGTTAAGTATTAGCAAACACTGGAGGCCCAGATCAGTAGGAGCCCTCTAACCAGGGCCTAATCACTTCACTTCTCATTTTATGTGCACTTTCAGCAAAATAATGTTTTTCCCTTTTAGGGTAAATTTAGCAATTTTGATTTGCAAGAACTTAAGCCTTAGCATGTAAAGTGTACTTAACTCATAGCAGCCTTTAGGATCAATAGTAACACAGCATCCCCATAACTAGTGCTGACTTGGTCAAATAAAAATTCCTGATTTGCTGTGATGTCATTTTGTCTTCTTCTCCAAGTTTTATTTTGATATAAATTATTTATGTCTTGTATGTCAGTTTAGCACTGACTTAATGTAAGAATAAAGTGGAACCTATAGTGACTGTATATTATGAATAAATATGAAGGTCTATAAGAGCAGATGGTTGCTCAGTAACACATTCCATCATATATATAGGCTATTTTGAGATCCAATCTCTTTGAATAATTTATCTACTGAAAAGGAGCATTAACTAGAGAAAAGGAACAGTTTAGAATTGTGTAATTTTGAAATTGGGTCACTGTGATAAATAGAGCATTTCCTCCTAAGGAGCAAAATGCTCTATTTATCACAATGGTTTCAAAAAGTGACTTTTACAGAGGCGTAGAAAGGCATATTTATGGAGGAAAGGGTTAATGCAGGATGAAAGTAATGCAGAAAGTTCCTGTAGGTGCTTTCTGTATTACTTCATCTGCATTAATCTACCAGAAAAACAGCAACAGAATTTGATCTAATTTGAATGGTTGCTGCAGACAGGTTTTATTGTAGTATGAAACTTTGGAAAATTACCAGTAGAAAAGATATCTGATTCTTCAATAGGTGCGGCTGATGTCTGCAATTAATCGATCTGTGTGTTTGTTCTGGAACAGAAAAGTTGTTCATGTCAGATTTTCCTGCCATAGGTCCATTTATAGGACTTGCAGGAAATTTGTTTCTTTTTGTTGATTTTTGTAAGCTTTCTTTTTAGTGCCCTGGGAAACAGGGAAACAGCGTCACAGCTAGAGCAGCCTTTTATTTACTGTAAAGTATGAAGATATAAAGGTCTTATTCCATTTATATGCCACAGAATCAGAGCGTTGAACCAGCATTGCACAGAGTAAATCATGAAATTAGCAAAAGTTACCTGTACTTTAAAATGTCTAAGGTAACTTTTATGCAGAAACTAGCTGAGAGTGCTTGTTAATCTACTTAACTCATACTCCATGAATATGTCTTTCTACACCTTTGCACACAGAGTAGACCCTAATTTTTTACAATGGCATGTGAACACAAGATGTTTTGGTCATTGCAGAAACTGTAAAATTCCATAATCAAAGTCTTTAGTAGTTCTTCCCAAGACAACTTAGGCCTACCAGTGGTCCTTTCTGCTGATACATTTATTTGTCATACTTGAGCAATCCAGCCAGTGCTGCCGTCTATGTGCCCCAACCAACGTTTGCAACACCAACTACCAATGTTATAAGCCCAAATGACAAAAAATACTCAAGTTCAAGGGGAGATCATTCTGCAATGCCTGGTGCTAAACTCGTGAATGTGTGCCTTGCACATCTACTATTAGTTGTTATTACATAATATGCCAAATATAAATTCGATAACTTTCAAATTGAAGGAGGAGTAATGCGACACAATCTACCCTTGCATGTTACATTGCCCTAAAAAAAAAAAAAATACTCAAAGTTCAAGGGGAGATAATTCTGCAGTGCCTGGTGCTAAACACCTGAAAATTGTGTCTCGCCTATCTAATATAGTGGTTATTATGCATGCCAAATATTTATTCAATAACTTTCAAACTGAAGGAAGAGTTAAATGTGACATTTAAACTACCCAGGCTTCTGATCTTTGTCTGCTCTGTTTGCTGGTGGTAATGGTATAGATTTTCTACAGTTTCTGCAATGGCCAAAAATTCATATCCCATTATGAATAGTCAACTTATTAATATTCATAATACATTATTATTACTTGAATATTGAATCTGATAATTATACGGTAGGTTAAATTTTAAAGCAGAGCTGTAGTTAACCTTTTCCACCCTGAATTTTTAGAGTTGAATAGCCCATAGTATTTAACTTGGAGTCCCCTCAGTAACAAAGACTTAAACTTACTAGATGACTTTGAATGACAAATAGTGCAGATCCTGATCAGAGGGCTAGGAGCCCGCTGATCTGGGTCTACCCTGTTTGCAAATTGCATTGCCACATTGCATTGTGTGTCCGGGGTTAAAATTGAAAGGTAACACTGAACTCATCATTTATCCACTAAACCCTATATTTTGATACTCTTTAGAATAGTTTCCAGGAGATGATTCTAAAGGATGGTCACAATACAGGGTTAGGTTATCTGGGTCTATTGTCAATGAAACAGGTTGTGCTTATTTGTGTATTGGAGATGAAAGAAGTAGGACATCAAATCTTGACACAGTTAATTAACCCTTTCCCTGTTCTATGTTTATTACAAAGTTCAAGACCTAATGAATATTCATGAACAAAATAGTTATAAAGAACTATGGAAGGTAAAACAATGCTACCATTTTAGAAAGTATAGAAACAAATCTATCAAATTCCATTTGCAAACAGAGCAGACCCTGATCAGACGGCTCCTATAGGAGCCGTCTGATCTGGGTCTACCGTGTTTGCAGATGTGTAAAACACGTTTATATGAGGGAAAGGGTTAACTTTTTAGCTCACCAGAGCACTTTTGTGCTCAGGGTGAGCTTTTGTGATCACTTGATGTCCGTCGTCGTGCGTCGTGTGTCGTCCGTCGTCGGGCGTCAACAATTTTAACCTTTAAAAATCTTCTCCTCTGAATCTACAGGGTTCTCAGCTTTCATCTTTGGTACATAGCATCATCTTTAGGTCCTCTACAAAATTTATATAAATTTTGCCCCTGGGGTCAAAATTGGCCCCGCCCCAGGGGTGCCTTGTTTTCTATTGAAATATATAGTAAAACTTTGAAAATCTTCTCCTCTGAATCTACAGGGTTCTCAGCTTTCATATTTGGCACATAGCATCATGTTCAGGTCCTCTACAAAAGTTATATAAATTATGCCCCTGGGGTCAAAATTGGCCCCGTCCCAGGGGTAGCCAGTTTTGAATAGAAACATATAATGACAACTTTGAAAATCTTCTCCTCTGAATCTACAGGGTTCTCAGCTTTCATATTTGGCACATAGCATCATGTTCAGGTCCTGTACAAAATTTGTATAAATTATGGCCCTGGGGTCAAAATTGGCCCCGCCCCAGGGGTAGCCAGATTTCATTAGAAACATATAGTGACAACTTTGAAAATCTTCTCCTCTGAATCTACAGGGTTCTCAGCTTTCATATTTGGCACATAGCATCATGTTCAGGTCCTCTACAAAAGTTATATAGATAGTGCCCCTGGGGTCCAAATTGGCCCCGCCCCAGGGGTAGCCAGTTTTGAATAGAAACATATAGTGACAACTTTGAAAATCTTTTCTTCTGAATCTACAGGGTTCTCAGCTTTCATATTTGGCACATAGCATCATGTTCAGGTCCTCTACAAAATTTATATAAATTATGCCCCTGGGGTCAAAATTGGCCCCGCCCCAGGGGTGGTCAGTTTTCAATAGAAACATATAGTGAAAGTTTGAAAATCTTCTCCTCTGAAACTGGAAGGTTCTCAGCTTTCATCTTTGGCACATAGCATCATGTTCAGGTCCTCTACAAAAGTTATATACATTATGCCCCTGGGGTCAAAATTGACCCCGCCCCAGGGGTGGCCAGTGTTCAATAGAAACATATAGTGAAAACTTTGAAAATCTTCTCCTCTAAATCTACAGGGGTCTTAGCTTTCATATTTGACATATAGGATCATATTCAGGTCCTCTACAAAAGTTATATAAATTATGCCCCAGGGGTCAAAATTGGCCCTGCCCCAGGGGTAGTCATGTCTCAATAGAAACATATAGTGACAATTTTGAAAATCTTCTCCTCAGAAACTGGAAGGTTCTCAGCTTTCATAATTGACACATAACATCATGTTCAGGTCCTCTACAAGAGTTATATAAATTATGCCCCTGGGTCAAAATTGGCCCCGCCCCAGGGGTAGCCAGTTCGCAATAGAAACATATAGTGTCAAATTTGAAAATATTTTCCTCAGAAACTGGAAGGTTCTCAGCTTTCATATTTGGCACATAGCATCATGTTCAGGTCCTCTACAAAAGTTGTATAAATTATGCCCCTTGGATCAAAATTGGCCCGCCCCAGGGGTGGCTAGTTTTCTCTAAAAACATATAGTGAAAACTTTGAACATCTTCTCCTCTGATTGCCTGGTGAGCGATGTCAGGGCCATTCTGGCCCTCTTGTTTTTGGTACTATGGGGAAATTCGTGATGACCTTTACACGTAGTTTAGATCAAGATGAAAATTTGCATCTTATTAGGATCCAAACTGTTTGGCATTCTGGCACCATTTTGACAAGATATGAAAGAGAACTCTTTAACCCTTTCCCTCATAGGCTATTTTTAGATCCAGCATCTAGAGAAAAGGAATTTTTTAGAATTTTGTAATTTGAAACCATTGTGATAAATAGAGCATTTGCTCCTATAGGAGCAATTAAATGCTCTATTTATCACAATGGTTTCAACAGGTGACTTTCACAGAGGCGTAGAAAGGCTATGGAGGAAAGGGTCAAGAATTTAGGCAGACACTTCAAAGGTTTTGTTGACAAAAGATACATAGTGTTGAAAAGATGAACCCCTAGCTTGCACTCCAGGACTCGACTTGCATTTGCAAATAGTTTTGATCCAGATGAGATGTCAAGTAACTTGGTATCTTATCAGGATCCAAGCTGTTTGACACTTGGTCATTGAGTTTTTCGATCAAACTTTCAAAGCTCAATCAAGTTGGAATAGTGAAAAATTCACCAGACAATATCATTTTGTACAGGGTTAACCTTGAAACTTGGACTTTTATAAGTGGTTCATTCATGTACTATGACTTGATAATTTGTTGAGGATGATAAGATATGAGTACCACCTGTCTAAGGTCATGTTTACAACATTGTTTACTAGGCTTGCAATGTAATCAGATGATGATATATTTAACCCTATTCGTGAAATAATGAATATTTATTAACCCTGTCCCTGTTGATTATTCATGTAAGAAATGATGAATAATCTGAATTTTTGTAATGGCATTTTATAATATACACAGGATTTCTTAGTAATAGTCAAAACTGTTTTTCCATAAGCAACCAGAGTAGACCCTAATCAGAGAGCTCCTATCCCTTTCCCTGTTCTATATTTAGGTCAAATTTCATTATCTACTAAATATTCATTAATAAAATAGTTATAAAGAAATATGCAAGGTGGAACATTGTAGACATTTTAGAAAGTAAAGAAACAGATCTATCAAATTTTATTAGCAAACAGAGCAGACCCTGATCAGACGGCTCCTCTAGGAGCCGTCTGATCTGAGTCCACTCTGATTACAAATGCGTGAAAACACATTTATATGAGGGAAAGGGCTATAGGAGCTGCCTGATCTGGGTATATACTCTGTTTGCAAATGTGTGAAAAGGAAAGCGTTAACTGAAGCTTAATATGATGGCCTATGTACAAAGGAATTTTTGGTACTGATAGAAACTGTGAAGTCATATTATTATTATTATACCACATTTATGTAGCATTCTTTTCACACAGGATAATGTGTGTTCAAAAGCGCTTCACATATGTGTTACATTTTCATTAAGAAACAGAACAGGCCATGATCAGAAGGCTCCTTCAGGAGCCATTGCTCTGGGTTTACTCTGTTTACAAAGGCATGAAAAAGCATTTATATGAGGGAAAGGGTTGAACCCTCCTATAGGAGCAAATGCTCTGTATCACAATGGTTTCAAACTACAAAATTCTAAAATTTTCCATTTCTCTAGTTAATGCTCCTTTTCGGTAGATTTATTCAAAGTGGTTGGATAAAAAAATAGCCTATGAGGGAAAGGGTTTAACCTGATGAGGTAAGATAATGCATCTTGTTTGAAGTTTGATAGATGCTATCTGGGATTGTGTCATATAGGGACCCCTATCTGACTGTCTCAATGTCAAGATGCTTAGTAATCATTGAGATCTGGATAAGTTGTGAGTATAATTAACCCTTTTCCTCATATAAATGACATTTTGACAGTTTGCAAACAGGATAGATCTAGATCAGACAGCTCCTGTAGGAGCTGTTTGATCAGGGTCTGCTCTGTTTGCTTATGGAATAATTGATATATTTTTTTTATTCAGAAGTTAATTCTGTGACAATTAAAATCTTGTTAATTAGTGTGAAAATCATGCAGTAACTGTTTGAATGCTGAATGTTGTAAATGGAATGATCAATCGTGTTTTAGCCCTTTCCCAAATGAACATTCTATGCATGAATATTCATTAATTTGAGTTTTATAATGTATCAAGTTAGGATCAGATCTATATAATTCCTTAAGTAATCATAGCTGACCCAGATCAGACTCTCCCAAATGAGCTGTATGATCTGGGTCTGCTCTGTTTACAAAGGTGTGCCAAGTATAAATGAGTTTAGGGCTAAGGGTAAAGCCTTCCACAAGAAAGGATAAAATTGCTAAAGTTATTGATACTGATATTGAAGTTTAGTTACACAAATTGGTGAACTTATGTGCAGATAACATTTTTAACAGATAATTGTTACTATTTGTAAATAAGGTGTATGAGCTAAAACAATTTTTAAGAAAATACCCTTTATTTCTCCACCAAATTCAGTGCTTCGGCCATGAGGATGATTCTAAAGAGTGATGACACAACATTGGTATTGAAAACCCTTCCCTGTTCTATATTTATTCCAAATTTCAGTACCTTCAGAATATTTCATGGACAAAATACTTATTATGAAATATGGAAGGTGGAACATTGTAGCTATTTCAGAAATAAAAGAAACAGATTTATCACATATTCTGCCTTGTGGGAGTGCCATAACAGAGTGCCGAATAGCGATAATGCACTAGCGTATTTAGTATGCAAAATAGGAATCTTTAGCCAATCGTAGCGCTCATTTAAGAGTTGTTTGTAAGCAATGGCCGAAACAGCTGTCAGCTATAGCCTGTTGCATTTTCTGTGGCATTTTTAAGGCTTATGTGATAAAAAAAAAACCTTACATTTGTGTTCATAACAAATTGTTTTCATGAAACTGGTTTACTATAATGAATATGACACTCGCTAAAGCTCGTGTTATATTATTATAGTAAACTCGTTTCATAAAAACAATTTGTAATGAATTGTGACACTATGTAAGATCCTCTATTTATCAAATTCCATAAGCAAATGGGGCATATTGTTGTAAATCAGGTTTACCAATTGGTGCCAAGTGTTTCCTAAAAATGGCATAGGCAAACAGTGTAGACCCAGATCAGAGGGTTCCTGAAGGAGCTCGAGCCTTCTGATTAGGGTCTGCATTGTTTTATGAACCCATTGATGTCAATGCCGTATTACCAGCAAATATTTTGTATGCTCAGTGCCCCCTCAGTATGGTAAATGGACAAGTTCCAAAAGTCATTTTGAACGAGTTTATCATAAATAGTAAAGGGAATAAATGGATTAGTGCATAATAGTTTGATAAACTCTTGAACTGAATGGTTTATTAGCATCAGCTTATGAGTGATAGGTGCAATAAATTAATAAATGGTAATTTAACTCTGCATATAGAAGGCAGATAGCAATTGGTCTTGACTACAGTAATCATTACTTGTGCATGATATTTGGGATGATATATAAATTTGGATGACTTTGTGGTTTAACCAAAGAACCATCAAAGGATAGAGTTTTAAGCTTAGGTGATGCTAGGAATAATAAGGCAATTTTGCATTGAAATCTCCTGTTAAACCTTTCCTCCATGAATATTCATGTAAGAAATAATGACGTCATGAATATTAATTAGATTTCATAATGATAGCACATACATATGGATTTTTGGCCATGGCAGAAACTCTAAAATCAGATCTGTATTATTTCATAAGCAAACAGAGCAGACCCTGGTCAGATTGCTCCTATAGGAGCCATTCTGACCAGGGTCTCTACTAAGACTGCTTGCAAAGGCGTAGAAAGGTGTATGTAATTTAAGGTTTAACCCTTTATTTTCTATAACGACACATGAGCACAGGAAATGTTGGCCATGTAAGAAACTGTAGAATCATATCTATATAATTTCATTAACCCAGTTTTGTCAATTTCAGACTCGCAGTGGGCTGTCCAACCCTTCCATGGACAGAGGAAGGCGGAACTTGAGCCCTGGTACCCGTAAAAAGATGACTGGTAGTCATCGGACATTTGGGGTGCCCCTGGCTGAGTTGGTGGCCAGAGCACCCCATGGATTCACAGTGCCTTTCATAGTGAAGAAGATCTGTACCTATATTGAACACCATGGTTTGTACATTTATATACTCTTTGCTATTGTCTTTTTTTTGTGACCCCATGACGACAGTCAGGGGACATTATGTTTTGCACCTGTCCGTCTGTCAGTCAGTCACGCTTTTACGTGCAGTTGGTTGTCACAGTTTTTATCCCCCACCGCATAGCGGAGGGGGGTTATAGGAATGGCCTTCGTCTGTCCGTCTGTCCGTAACAATTTCGTGTCCGCTCCATATCTCCTATACCCCTTGAAGGATTTTCAAGAAACTTGCCTCAAATGTTAACCAAGTTGAGACGATGTGCAGAACATATGTAGCAGATATGTCGGCTCAAGGTCAAGGTCACATTTGAAGGTCAAGGGTTTTAACCTTCAATTTCCATTACATTTTTGTGTCCGCTCCATATCTTCTAAACCCTTTGAAGGATTTTCATAAAACTTGAGTCAAATGTTAACCAAATTAAGACGATGTGCAGAACACATGTGGCAGTCATGTCGGCTCAAGTTCAAGGTCACATTTGAATGTCAAGTGTTTAAACCTTCAGTTGCCATTACAGTTTCGTGTCCGCTCCATATCTTCTAAACCCTTTGAAGGATTTTCATAAAACTTGAGTCAAATATTAAATGAATTGAGACGATGTGCAGAACTCATGTGGCAGTCATGTTGGCTCAAGGTCAAGGTCACGTTGGAAGGTCAAGTGTTCTAACCTTTAATTTCCGTTACATTTTCGTGTCCGCTCCATATCTTTTAAAGCCTTTGAAGGATTTTCATAAAAGTTTAGTTAAATGTTAGCTAAATTGAGACGATGTGCAGAACACATGTGCCAGTCATGTCGGCTCAAGGTCAAGGTCACATTTGAAGATCAAGTGTTCTTACCTTCAATTTCCATTATAGTTTCGTTATCTCCTATACCCCTTGAAGGATTTTCAAGAAACTTGCCTCAAATGTTAACCACGTTGAGACAATGTGCAGAACATATGTGGCAGTCATGTCTGGTCAAGGTCACATTTGAAGGCCAAATGATTTAATCTTCAATTTCCATTACATTTCGTGTCCGCTCCATATCTTCTAAACCATTTGAAGGATTTTCATAAAACTTAGTCAAATATTAACCAAATTAAGACGATGTGCAGAACACATGTGGCAGTCATGTCGGCTCAAGGTCAAGGTCACATTTGAAGGTCAAGTGTTTAAACCTTCAGTTGCCATTACAGTTTCGTGTCCGCTCCATATCTTCTTAACCCTTTGAAGGATTTTCATAAAACTTGAGTCAAATATTAAATGAATTGAGACGATGTGCAGAACCCATGTGGCAGTCATGTTGGCTCAAGGTCAAGGTCACGTTTGAAGGTCAAGTGTTCTAACCTTTAATTTCCGTTACATTTTCGTGTCCGCTCCATATCTTCTAAAGCCTTTGAAGGATTTTCATAAAAGTAGACGATGTGCAGAACACATGTGCCAGTCATGTCGGCTCAAGGTCAAGGTCACATTTGAAGATCAAGTGTTCTTACCTTCAATTTCCATTATAGTTTCGTTATCTCCTATACCCCTTGAAGGATTTTCAAGAAACTTGCCTCAAATGTTAACCACGTTGAGACAATGTGCAGAACATATGTGGCAGTCATGTCGGCTCAAGGTCAAGGTCACAGTTGAAGGCCAAGTGATTAAATCTTCAATTTCCATTACATTTCGTGTCCGCTCCATATCTTCTAAACCATTTGAAGGATTTTCATAAAACTTGAGTCAAATATTAACGGAATTGAGATGATGTGCAGAACCCATGTGGCAGTCATGTCGGCTCAAGGTCAAGGTCACATTTGAAAGTTGTGTTCTTACCTTCAGTTTCCATTATATTTGTTTCCGCGTCCTATTTTCTTAACAACTGGAAGGTATCACCTTAAGGTCAATGTCTTAATTAAGGTGGCGGCGGTGGGGGATATAGCTGTCCTTTGGACTGCCTTGTTCATTGTCAAATATCTCCCTAACCACTGTAGCTATTGCCATGGAATTGCATATACACATTAAACACCATCTATACTTTCATTGCGCACCCAGCCCAGGCTGCCCGCAAGCCCAAGGTCAAGGTCAAGGTCAAATGACTTAGTAATTTTATATGCAGCTAGTAAAGCACCACCACGGGGGCATCGCTGTGTCTTACAGACACAATTTTCTAGTTGTGCGATTCAAATGCTTTGGAATCATTAGTGTTTAACCCTTCCCCTGCTTGTGTAAGAAATAATGATATTGATACTTTTATAATGTAAACTTTTCAAGGAAATGTTTTGCTTTGAAAATATCTGTAGAATCAGATATATTTCATATCAAAAGCATACAGAGTAGACCCTGATTAGACGGCTCCTATATGAGCTGTCTGATCCTAGTCTACTGTCTTTGCAAATGAGTGAAAAGGCATTTATATGAGGGAAAGGGTTAACTCTTTATATACTAAATAATTGTGGTCTGCAAAATCTGTGAATTTTATCCATCGTTTTTGTTTTGTTTTTAAATAATGATCAGAGTGTCAGACAGTTTGCAGCCTGATGAGATGTCTTCCTAGAGGAACCGTTGGATATGGGTCTGCTTTGTATGCAAAGATACCAGATTTGGAGTCCAAAGAATTACATTTCCTCTCTTTATAAGTCAAGGATTTAAAGACATTACCCAGGTCCATTCAATGATTCCCCCCCCATTGTTCTCAATAGGCGTGAAAGTAACGGTAAAAGCATGATACAAGTGTGCAAAATATGGCAAGCCGTCTCATTCTGTCTAGAGAGGCCCTGACATACAAATAGTCAAGGGGAACACACTCAAAAGACCATTGTTGGTCAGAACCCAATAGAAGTTCAACCCTTAAGAAGCCTACCACTAACAAACCAAGGGCTATATGCAAACAGGTTGGATCCAGATGAGACGTCAAGTAACCCGGCATCTTATCTGGATCCAAGCTATTTGACAGACAACATTTTCACAAATCTTTACAAACTATGAAGCACTTTCACATTTGAAGCAGACAAGCAATTTAGCAGATGAATATTTTATAAGGATTAAATACATTAAAAAAACCCTGAGCGCTTATGTATATCAGAGATAAAACTCTGGATATTTGGCCTGCAGTAGAATCCATTTAACCTGCAGTGGAGGAGAGCTATAATATGTTCAAAGGCGCCCTAATTAAAGCTGAGAATTCAATTTTGTCTTGTAGAACTGGCGTTCATATATACATGCCATGTTTGTTTGTACAGTGGAGAAAACGTTATCATTTCCCGTTTAAACGTATCTATACGCAAATGCATTGAAGTAAAATGTAGAAAAATACACCTTGTTGAAATATCTCAAGATATGTTTTATCTGAGTGGCAAACCGTTTGGAGCCGGATCAGACGCCGGGTTACCCGGCGTCTGATCTGGCTCCTAACTGTTTGCAATGGAAATACAGAGTTATTATCCTTAGACGCAGCTGCCTTTTCTCCCAACAAGGTCTATCAGAATATGTAAATTAATACTGCACAGAAAGTTATAATTTAACCCCTGCACCCTGCACTTGATCTCAATGAGATATATTTGTATGTGGAGTGTCATGAATGTAGGTTGAGCACTTTAGAAGACATTCACAGGCCGAACGGACAAAGCGGGGCCTATATGCTCCTTCTTATAGTTTCAGGGATCATAATAAAAAATAAAAACATATACTGCATTAGTGACAATCTAATCATTTCCAAATCATCAAATGTAAGAGACGGGCCTCACATGGAACGCTCCAGTGGTTCTTGACAGGTAGACTGCTATAGCTCTTACCATGTGCCGCATGCTTTTTCACAGGTTAGCTGTAAAGACCCAAGCCGGCCAAGGGAATGTCTTTAAGCTTGTTATTTCTAAAAGAAAAATGTCAGTTTATTGATTTATCAATCCACATCCTTAATCATAAGGTCAAATGCATTTTAGCTTGCTTTTTATATGCCCGAAGGTAACTTAGGTCGTATTATGGTATGGCGCCTGTCCGTGTGTGTGTCCGTCCATCAGTCTGTCTGTCCATCTGTCCGTTCGCCACATCTTTCTTTGCTCAATAACTTGACAACTATTAGGTGTACAGTCCTCATACTTAATAGAGAGATAGGTCATGGCCAGTAGATCCTATATATTTTAAGGTCAGTCAGTCAAAGGTCAAGGTCACAGTGACCTTCAACTCAAAAATCTTGTCCGCTCAATAACTTGACAATGATCAAGTGTGCTGTCTTCATACTTAGTAGGGAGGGTGGTCATGGTCAGTAGATGATCTTTATTGATTTTGTAATAGGTCAGGGTCACAGTGACCTTCAACTCAAAAATCTTGTCCGCTCAATAACTTGATAATTATTAGGAGTACTGTCTTCGTACTTAGTAGGGAGATTGGTCATGGCTAGTAGAAGACCCATATTGATTTTGAGGTCAGTCTGTCAAATGTCAAGGTCACAGTGAACTTCAATAAAAAAAACCCATGTCCACTCAATAACTTGATAGTTATTAGGTGTGAAGTCTTAATACTTAGTATGGAGGTTGGTCATGGCCAGTAGATGACCCCTATTGATTTTGAGGTCATTTAGTTTAAGGTCAAGGTCACGGTGACCATCAACTCAAAAATATTGTCTACTCAATAACTTGACAACTGTCAGGTGTGCTGTCTTCATACATAGGAGGGAGGTTGGTCATGGTCAGTAGATGACCCCTATTGATTTTGAGGTCAGTTTGTCAAAGGTCAAGGTCACATTGGCTTCACTCAAACAAACTTGTCCGCTCAATAACTTGATAACTATTAGGTGTGCTGTCTTCATACTTAGTGGAAGGTTGGTCATGGCCAGTAGATGACCCCTATTGATTTTGAGGTCAATTGGTCAAAGGTCAAGGTCACAGTGACTTTCAACTAAAAAAGCTTGTCTGCTCAATAACTTGATATCTATTGGGTGTGCTGTCTTCATACTTAGTAGGGAGGTTGGTCATGGAAAGTAGATGACCCCTATTGAATTTGAGGTCAGTCTGTAAAAGTTCAAGGTCACAATGACCGACAGCTCAAAAAAATTGTCCACTTGATAACAAGTACATTGAGCCCCCTCCCATATTAACATTGTGCATGTTACGACAGCACATACTTTAGGCGTATAATGCTCCGACACACAGAGATCTTGTAAGGTCATTCATGTCATGGTCAAATTCATTGTCATCATTGGTTTTCATATAATTCCAATTTTTTAGCTTTAATGCTTTTACTATGGGAAATACGTTTGTGTAGACCCAAATCAGAGAACACTTGTAGCTAGCACTTTGGGCAATTTTCAATATTATTTTAACCCATAACTCCATATATTATCCTTTTAACACCTTTGTAAACAAAGTAAACCCAGATGAGACTGCTCCTAATAAGAGTGGTCAGAATATAGATCTGATATAACAGCCTACCATTGCTAAGAATTACTGTGTTCATATGCCATTATAAAATATAATCTAATTAATATTCATGATGTCATTATTTCCTACACAAATATTCATGAGGAAAAGGGTTAAGTAAATTTAAATTTTGCATACAGAATTGTGTCAGCATAATGGACCATTCTAACTTTCAAATATTCAGCATTTAAAGAACAGTGTCTCAGACAGTCTGGAATGTGCGTTGTTCACATTAGCAGACATGACAAGCTGCATTATTTAACACCACATATAGCTATACACTTGATCCGATAGCACCACAAATCTGATGCAAATAGGACATTATACAGATTAAACATTTCCCACATGTAGGCAACTTTTAGCACATTTGTAAACACTAGACCCAGATCAGATTATGAAATAATATAGAGCTTGGCCCATATACATAAAGCTTAAGAGAAACTTAAGAAAATTCCTTAATTTCTTGAATATTCCTTAGTCTTATAAAATGAATACAAGTTAAAATATTTCAGAAAAGTAAAGGTGTATATCAAATGCGTGTATATATTTAACCAAATATTTTAGAAGTCATTGACTGAAAATTTACTGTATCTAAGTTTTGCTACAGATGTAGACAGAAATATTTTCCTTAAGTTGTCCTAAGGTTAAAATATTCCCAAGGAGCTTTATGAATATGGGCCCAGATTCTACAAGCTCTGCTTTGGCAAAATAAAAAATATGCTATTTCAAAAATTAATCTAATTAATATTCATGATGTCATTATTTCTTACGTGAATATTCATGGTGTAAATGGTTAACAAGATAAGTTGTTTTATGTTTAACACAGTCCTTCAATTGACGCCTTTTGATGTCTGTAAAATTCACTTTTTGAAACCATTGTGATAATTAGAGCACTGGCTCCATAGGAGCTAATAGTTTCAAACCTACACAATTCATAAATTTTCCCTTTTTCTAGTAAATGCCCCTTTTCAATAGATTTATTAAAGAGGTTGGGTCTAAAAGTAGCCAATGAGGTAATGAGATAATGGTGATTGTTATAACAAGGGGGTATTTATATTGTCAGTACTTTACTACAATAGTCTCAATCTACTTCAATAGTTACAACACAAAATAAAAAGATGTTCAGTGCTTAGCTACAAAATGGCTGGCATGTTCCAACAGCTAATGGGTCCAGACCAGTTGTCAAGTAGCTTGATAAAGCTATTTTGGCCAAGTCAATAATTTTCCATAAAATTTTAAGCTCAATTAAATTACAAGGGAGACTGAGCAGATATCAGTTTTAACAGCAGGATAAAAGGTAATAGAATACTGCTTCTGCTGTGGACTCCTGATTGGCTTGCTTTCATTAACCCTTACAATGCTGAATTTGCAAATGGACAATTCCAAAATTTAAACAGGTCAGGCTTATGGTGAATACAATGTATTTAGGGATTTTCCTAAAGAAAAGTGTAACATGACAAACAGTGCAGACCCTGTTTGCAAAGGACATTAGTGACTTGTTCCCCACACTGAAAGGGATAAAGTACAAATACTAATTAACTTATTTCCTTATGATACACAGATATGATACAGCCAATATGACAATGAGATTGCAATCACTGCATGCCATTGTATACAGTTCTTAGTAACCCGCTCAGTACTTTTGGTTACAAACATAAAATGCAGTCTGCTGCATTTCAGAAAATTAATTAGTCATCAGTTTCTTTTTTTAAAAACAAGGATAAAATCCCTATTCATTGGAAGTGTGCACTAGATTGTTCAAAGTTCAACTACCAAGGTATGAAACAGTTAACATTTCAGCAGAACCCTTTACTGAATGTACAGTCGGCTGAGCGGTCATTCGGACTGAAAGTAGACTATAACTAGGTACTTTACTTTTTACTCCATGAATATTAATGTAAGAAATATTGACGTCATCAATATTAATTATCCAACCTCTTTGAATGAATCTGCCAAAAAGGAGCATTAACTAGAGAAAAGGAAAATTTAGAATTTTGTAGTTCTGAAACCATTGCGATAAATAGAGCATTTGTTCCTTAGGAGCAAAATTTAATGCTCTATTTATCACAATGGTTTCAAAAAGTGACTTTTACAAAGGCGTAGAAAGGCGAATTAATGGAGGAAAAGGTTAAATTTTGTAATGGTATGTGAACACAGGATATTTTAGCTTTCCAGGCAGAAGTAGTAGAATGAGCCCAAACAGAGCAGCCGCTGATCAGATGGCTTTTGGTAGAAACACTGTAGAATCAGATCTATATCATGTAATAAGCAAACAGAGCAGACCCCTGATCAGATGGCTCCTACAGGTGGTTTTAAAAAGCATGGGTATGGAGTGAAGGGTTATATTATTGCATGCCTTAGCGTATTCATAGCACTACTTGTTTGTTACTGTGTGTGGGAGTTAGACTCCTGACCACCCATGCAGTCTTAATGCATAATTAAGACCTGCATTAGTGTCACAGTTAAAATGCCAAGATTTTAAGCCAACTTCTGTGTCTTGAGCCAGTTTGGAATTGTTAAATGTCGGTATATATTGGTGAATCTACCAGGCAGATTTATCCCATATTTAATTCTAACAGATTAGAGTCTAGCTAAGATATTTCAAGTTTTGCTCTAGATCTAGGGTAAACTTGACTATGGATGAATTTTGTGGCCTAATTCTTTATAACCTTGGTAAACAGATTGTACCCAGAATAGATACAAAATAGCTCATCGCTTGATCGGAATCCAAACCATCTTGCTGTATACTTTTTACTATAAAGGTATTTGTTATAATAAAGGTTAAGTAAAGTAAAACGAATGATCTTGGACATCTGGTGTAGACTGTATTTTAATTACCCTATTTTTGAAAACAAATGTCAAAAACGTTACTTGAGAATTGAAGCAGAACACAGTTTTAAAAGCGGGAGTAATTATGTGTATAAAGGATTGCTACATTTCGTTTCTTTAAGTATTGCAAACTGAAACTTGTATTAATTAACCCTTTCCCTAAAGAACATTTTTAGCTCGTCTGTTTCGAAGTTATTGTCCTCACTGGGTCGTAGATGTAGTTATAGTTGTCGGTGTGCAAAAACTTTAATGTAGGTCATTACTCAAAAAGTATAAGAGGTATCAACATGAAACTTCATAGGTGGGTAGATCTCATTAAGAAGAAGGCCCCTACATAAGAACCATAACTCTTGATTTCAAAAGTTTGGAGTTATGGCCTTCTTTTTTTCCAAAAGTTTTAATTTAGCTGGACAAGCACCAAATCAGACAAGCGTTCATGCCGCACGCGGCTCTTCAGTCTTGTTTGCACGAATTAATCACTTGATGAATATTAAGTAACCTAATTTTTGAGGTAAATAATGAGGTAATTTTTTCAAGGAAATTTTTTGCTTAGACAAAAACTATAGGATCATATCTTTATATTTCATAAGCAAAAACAGAGCAGACCCTGATCAGACAGTTCCTACAGGAGCTGTCTTTACCCTTTCCCTCATGTAAATGTGTTTTCACGCATTTGCAAACAGAGTAGACCCAGATCAGACGGCTCCTAGAGGAGCCGTCTGATCAGGGTCTACTCTGTTTGCTAATGGAATTTGATAGATCTGTTTCTTTGCTTTCTAAAATGTCTACAATATTCCACCTTCCATATTTCTTTATAACTATTTTGTCCATGAATAGTCATTAGGTATTGAAATTTGGCCTACATACAGAACAGGGAAAGGGTTAACTGGGTCTACTCTGTTTACATGTTGGCGTGAAAAGGCAAAGGACAGGGTTAAAAGAAACTGCTTCTTTCACTTTCATTAAAGACTTTGTAATGGCCCATTTGCCTGGTGAAAGTAGACTTTAAACTCCTCTCCTGTGTTAAAATTATATTTGCTTAAACTTTGATCTGTTGCAAGCTTTACTCTCTTTCGATTTGTTAAAGCATTGGAGAAGCTATGAACTTTGTGACAAGCAGTTTGCATCCTGATGAGATGCAGAGTTTATTGGTATCTCGTCAGGATCCAATGCAAGCCGTTTACAAATGTGGGTGAGGTCTCTCTTAGCAATAGAAAGGTTTACCCTTCACCTGCCAATACTGACATGTCAAACAGCTTTGATCCAGATGAGAAGCTGACTATCTAGGGGTCTTATTAGGATACTAGTTGTTAGCCACTGAGTCAAAGTTTTCAGTACAAAGTAAAATTGATATACAGTAAAACCTCTCTATAACGGCCACTAAATTACATAAAATATGTTTTTTTAAAGGCAGGTGGCTGCTTAAAACAAGGTGAAAGTAAAAGAGCGTTCTGTTTTACTTTCACCTTGCTTTAAGCAGCAACCTGTCCTAAATACCAATTGATTAATACAATTTAGTGTCCGTTATAGAGAGGTTTTACTGTATATACTTTTTAAAACTGCAGATGTAAATTTGATAGCAGGATAAAGAATAATGAAGTAATGTTGGAGAAGCTAACATTGATGTGCAATTTATAACCTCATTTCAATCATGCAAGCCAGGTAATTTCAAGGATAAAGCAACAACCAACAGTAATTACTGCACAAGTTTGTAGAGCTTGAAACATCTTGTAATTTATGAGGTAAAACTTTTCAAAAGTACAAAAAGTTCAAGAGATGATGCCAAAACAATTGCAGTAGACTTGCCAGAACAGTCTTTTGATTTTTTTTTTATTGATTTCTTCCTGAGTTCAGGGCCAAAGACAGTCCATGGCACATTGCAAAATATTTTGGACCAAGATCAGTCAATATATTAACCCTTCGCTTGCTGAATTTTAAAATACATTTCTCCTTCTTTACCCATGCCCTGTTGTATAATTACATATATCTTCACTGTCTACACATATTTCGCTGTGCAATCACTGCTGTGGAGTGCACTGGTTGCACAATCAACTTGTAAATAGTGCAGACCCTGATGAGACAGCTCCTGCAGGAGCTGTCTCATCTGGGTCTTCACTATTTACAGGTAGATATATTGACGCGAATAGCAAGCGAAGGGTTAAAATCACATTACAGTTTTTGCCCATGGAGTATGGTATCAATTTTTCTAGAATGTTTCAGAGCTGTAGATAATGTTCGTTGTTAGCGTCAAACACGCATAATAAATCACTATTTGCACATTTTTTCAGTTTTATGTATACATACAATTAAATGTATAATGCTGAAAGTGTCTCTTACCTTGTAAAAATGGATGACATGTCCAGCACTAATCTAACTATGATACAATCATGTCATGAAGTAACACTTGGATTACTTGTCCCTGCATTATTACTTAACACTTGACTCCACGAATATTAATATAAAAAATAATTGACATCCAGGTTGCAAAGGTGCCAAAAGCTGTCTACATGAGGGTTAAAGTGATTTTTATGCCCTCCAACGGCGGCATATAGTAATTGTATTGTCCGTCCCTCCGTCTGTCAGTCCATCCGTCCCAAATTTCGTGTCTCTCCTATAACTATTTTATCTGTGAGTGGATTTCAAAATAACCTGGCACAAATGTTCACCACACAAAGATGATGTGTCACGTTTAACTCCCTAGTCCATGGGTCAAAGGTCGGGGGCATAGTGCTTCAAAAACACATCTTGTTTGGTATATAAATACATGTTGAAATTGATTTTTATGCCCCCTGAGTTCTGTGATCTGGGCACATATTGTTTTTGCTCAGTTTGTCTGTCACAACTTTAACATTGGGTTAGGTTGGTTGGTTTTATCTGTTTGTCACCAACTTTAACGTTGGCGATAAATTTGTCGCCATTGCACATACATACTTCAAACTTGGCAGGAATGTGCAACTTATGGAGGCAAACATTTTTAGGGGTGACTTATTAAGGTCAAGGTCATATATCAAGGTCAAAGGTCATATCGGGGACATAGTGTTTCCCTAAAACATCTTGTTTGATCATATTATTCTACAATGTTTTCATGATTTACAGTGGAACGTCCAAATACTGAATCTCTCTAGAAACTGAACAAATTCTTTGGCCCGGGAATATTAATTTTGTTCTTTTTCCTAATAAGGAATCAGAGGCCATTCCAAAACAACACTCATGGCTGGTTTTGAGACAAAAATGTCAAGATAATGAAATAATATTCCCATTTCCTATAAACATGTCTAATCAATCACAACACCTCTGAAAACGGATATTTTTGATCAGTCCGTAGAGGTTCAGTTTTTGGAGGTTATACTGTAAATGAAAACCCATTTGAATAATGACTTTCTTTATGTTTTACCGGCGTCGTGGCTCAGTGGTAGAGAATCCGCCTGCGGTACAGAAGGTTGTGGGTTCGATCCCCGGCCGCGACAGACCAAAGTCGTTAAAAGTTGGTACTAGTAGCTCCCTTGTCTACGCTCAACGTTAAAAGGGTAGTTCTAGGACTGGTTGGCCCGGTGTCGGGATAATGTGACTGGGTGGGGTTCCCTTGCTATGTGCCCGCGGCAGGGGCATTCCAGTGAGGCAGGACTATAACTTGTTTCAAGCAGGTGACGTCTGCAAATAACTGAAATATTGTTGGTCGGACGTAAAACCCAACTCACTCACTCACTTCTTTATCTTTTAAAAAACAATGTGAATAAAAACTAATAGTGAGAAATTGTTAATCTGTGGCTCTGATATCTAGCATGAATTTTAAGAGTATTTTCGGGTCTTTATAATTCTGAACTGTGTTATACTCACTGTTACATTTTTATGTATGCCCCTCGTTTTAAAATTTAAATTTTAAATTTGCCTCCGACGTCTTCCAGGCTGCGCATCCATGAGTCAGTCTGTCCATCCTTCACACTTTTACTGCTGATCTGTTTGCTTATGGGATAATATAAATATGATTCTATGAATATTCATGGAGTAAAGGGTTAAACCATTTGAATTAATCTAATTAATATCCATGATGTCATTAACCCATTCCCGCGTATTGACGCCTCTGTAAAAGTCACTTTGTGAAACCATTTTGATAAATAGAGCATTTTGCTCCATTGGGGCAAATGCTCTATTTATTATAATGGTTTCAAAACTTCACAATTCTAAAAAAATTCCTTTTGTCTAATAAATGTTTCTTTTCAGTAGATTTATTCAAAGAGGTTGGATCTAAAAATAGCCTATGAGGGAATGGGTTAGCAAAATTAATCAAGTCTCATCTGCTTCAGTAGAACTAGTGAATGGATGTAAATGTTATACTTGACAGGTCAATGTGACCTGAGGCTTAGGAAATGAATTGCGTGGAATGTCTAAAATAGGATCAGACATGTGACTTATTCAAATGACATTTATCATAGCCTGCGACCAAATAAACACAACTAAACACGTAATTCTCAATCTGCAGGTGCAAATAAAACTGTATACCAGAGCTAAGGTCAGACCATAGACTTGTCATCAGCTAGCAGCTGCCTATGTAATGAATGTCATGTGGGATTTTTTGAACATTTCTGGTCATACAGATTTCATAACACTGCTGCTGTGAATCATCAACTGCTGGAATACCATGCACACTCTTGTTTACAGACAAGTCACCCTCTGTCTGGTTTTGGGGTATTTACAGACAAATGACCCTCTGGTTTTGGGGTACAGTAAAACTCCGCTAATGCGACCACCTAAAAGAGGTATAATTCTGGGTGCTAGATGCAGATAGTAGCTTAATGCAGGACAAAAGCATTAAGCAACCACCTGCTTTATAAAGACACCCATGTTTATTCATAAGTTGTCGCATTAGAGGGGTTCTACTTTATTTGTTTCTGTAAGTGGTGCATTTTGATAGATTGAAAACATAAATATTGAATGCTGTGATGTGGACAAGAATAGACAAAGGTGCATATGCACTGTTGCAAGTCTGGGTGATTAAGTGGACCCTTTCCTTCATATAAACAAATGCCTTTTCACACATCCGCAGAGTAGAACCAGCTCAGATGGATCCTATAGGAGCTGTCTGATCAGGGTCTGCTCTGTTTGCTTTCGACTTGATATAGATCTTATGTTGTTTTTGTCCAAGTAAAACAAATTCTTGAAACGTTTACATTATTTATACAGCCTTATTTTCATGATGTCATTATTTTCTTACATGAATAATAAACAGGGAAAGTGTTCAGAGTGTATGTGTGGTATGGTATTCAACTACCCTTTAACCCATTACATCATTGGCTATTTTTAGACCCAATCTCTTTGAATAAATTTACCGGAAAGGATCATTTACTAGAGAAAAGGAAATTTTTAGAAAGTGTGTAGTTTTGAAACCATTTTGATAAAAAGAGCATTTGTTCCTATGGAGCAAATCGAGGGCTTGGTGCAAAACTATTCTAACTCCTTCATTTTGTGAAGGAGTTAGAATAGTTTTCCACCAAGCCCTCGAAATGCTCTATTTATCACAATGGTTTCACAAAGTGACTTTTACAGAGGCGTCAAAAGGCATCAATATGTGTGGAAATGGATTAACCCCTTTCCACATAGAAATGCCCGTTGACGCCTTTGCAAACAGAGTAGACCCAGATCAGATCACAGGGGTCTGGACCGCTTCATGGGGGTCTATAATTATGTACATGTACTATATAATAACAAGTGTCCCAACTTGCAGTACTGATATCCATGTACCACGAGTACAAATATGACTGTAACACTTACAATTTAAATAATAATTTCGTAATTCTTTCAGCTATTGAAAGCCAATATATTTTTCTATCAAATAAATATAATCTTATAACGGTAACTTATGAACAAGTATCAATCCAACAATGATTTTCTCAAAATTTCACATGTTTTTTTGGTCATTGACAAACGTTTGTTCACTCTGGTTTCACTATATGACAGCAATAACCTGGCAATTTGCAGTTAAAATAATGGCGTGGTTCAATAAAACGAATCAATTCTATCACCCACCTCCAATTATTTAGTCCCCAGCATCAAAAGAATGATGTAAAACTAGCGAGTTTTGTCAGTTTGCCTTAAATCGTCGAGGAAGGAGCCATTGTACGTGACGTCACGGATTTCCCAGCTTTTCCTTGGCTCATCCAAGGCAATGAAATGGCTCCATTCAAATTTGTTTGCAAAATGGCACTATCCGAAATAGAAACATAACGACAGACAAACTGTTGCTTACTTATTAATAGGACAAAACAAATGGAGATTGATGATAATAATTGGGTTGTTTTATTGAACCACAACATCTTTTTAACTGAAAATAGCCAGATTATGGCTGTGAAATAGTGAAACCGGTGTAAACAAATGTTTGTCAATGACCCAGAAAACACATGAAATTTTTAGAAAATCTTTGTTGGATTGATAATTGTGCATAAGTTACCATCAGAAGATTATATTTATTTGATAGTAAAATATATTGGCTTTCAATAGCCGAAAGAATTACAAAATTATCATTGAAATTGCAAGAGTTACATTCATATTTGTACTTGGGGTACACGGATATCCGTTCTGTTAGTTGGAACCCTTGTTATTATATAGTACATATAGACCCCATGAAGCGGTCCAGATTCCTGTGAATCAGATGGCTTCTGTAGGAGTCTTTTGATCTGAGTCTGCTCTGTTTGCTAATGGAAATATTACATAGATCTTATTCTATTATAAGTTTCTGTCATGGGAAATTGGGTATCCAAATACTTATAGGGTAATTGGTATACTGTTGCATTTAGTAAACATGACATTTGGCATTGGATGCTGGCACATAGAGGACAAGATAAATGAGAGTTGTTTGCAATTACAAGCTGTATTTATTGTTCTTGTTCTGACATTAGTTAGAACATTTTTTGCTTTTTATATCATATCATGTTAAATTATAGTTGTCATTTTGTGTGCTGCCAATTCTAAAAAGTAAATTTTTCTTTCACATTTCTTTAAACAATACTGTCAGAATATTAACCCTTTCCTCCATAAATATGCCTTTCTACGCCTCTGTATAAGTCACCTGTTGAAACCATTGTGATAAATAGAGCATTTGCTCCTATAGGAGCAAATGCTGTATTTATCACAATGGTTTCAAATTACAAAATTCTTAAATTTTACTTTTCTCTAGTAAATGCTCCTTTTGGGTAGATTCATTCAAAGAGGTTGTATCTAAAATATGGAGGAAAGGGTTAAGTATATTGAATCCTGATGAGATGCAGAGTTACTCGGCATCTAATTTGGATAGAAACTGTTTGCATCGGTCTTAGCAAATCGGCTGATGATTTTTCGGGAATTACAGCCAATGGGTAAATGACAGGAAAACTATACTGCAGTCAATTTTCTGTTTCAGGTTTGGAATGCGAGGGAATATTTCGTGTAAATGGAAGCCAAAGAGTAGTTGAAACAATGAAGAACAGCTTTGACTATCACGGGGATGCCAACCTGGATGAGAGTAATGATGTGATGGCAGTGGCAGGCCTTCTTAAGCTGTTTCTCAGGGAGTTACCTGATTCAGTCGTACCAGAGACAATGACCAGGAAGTTTGTCAGCATTCAAGAGGGTAAAGCTAATTCTGAGGTCCTTAAACCTTTACTCCATGAATATTCATGAATGAAATGATGACATCATGAATATTAATTAGATTAATTTTTGAATTAAAGCAGAAACTGTAGAATCAGACCTTTATTATTCCAATAGCAAATAGAGCAGACCCTGGGTCTACTCTGTTTGCAAAGGGAGTAGAAAGGCATATTTATGGAGTAAAGGGTTAACCCTTTCCCTGTTCTGTATTTAGGCCAAATTTCAATACCTACTGAATATTCATTGACAAAATAGTTATAAAGAAACAGGGAAGGTGGAACATTGTAGACATTTTAGAAAGTAAAGAAACAGATCTATCAAATTTTATTAGCAAACAGAGCAGACCCTGATCAGACGGCTCCTCTAGGAGCCTTCTGATCTGGGTCTACTCTGTTTGCAAATGGGTGAAAACACGTTTATATGATGGAAAGGGTTACTCTGTTTGCAAATGGGTGAAAACACGTTTATATGAGGGAAAGGGTTAAAAATATGATACACATGTAATGCACAAGGCTGTAGATAAGATATATATACTGATCTATCAAAATGTCTTAGTTCTTAGACAATCGCCTCGGAGAGGTGGTTCTAATGAGTTGCTATGAGTAAGATGGGGTTTGACTGAGAAATAGTAGATTAACCCATTCCCGCATATCGACGCCTTTTGATGCTTCTGTAAATGTCACTGTGTGAAACCATTGTGATAAATAGAGCATTTGCTCCTATAGGAGCAAATGCTCTATTTATCACAATTGTTTCAAGAAGTGGTTATTACAGAGGCGTAGAAAGGCGTATTTATGGAGGAAAGGGTTAAGAAATATGGACATCGTAACATTTATTAGCAGAATTTTTATAATGGCATATTAACTCATAATTATGAGCACAGGCTTTTTTTGCTCTATTTGACTCCTACAGGAGCTGTCTGATCTGGGTCTTAGTAACTCTGTTTGAAAAGGCATCAATAGGTTCTTCTATCAGGGTAAGGGTTGGTAAAAAAGATATTTTTCTAGGTGAATATGATACTGTTTAGAGCATGGAAATAACTTAAAATAAAGATACTTAGATCATTTGTTAAAAATGTTCTCGGATGACCTTAGTCACTTTAAATGAAATACAGTAAAAACTCGATTATTTGAACACTCAAGTATGTATCATTATTGATCTTTAACACAGGTAGCAGCTTAACGCAGGGTGAAAGTCATGCAGAAAGCTCCTGGAGGAGCTTTCTGCATGACTTTTACTCTGCATTAAGCAGTCACCTGGAATAAAAGGAATAAATTCTTCATTATTAACATTTCGTAGTATCGAGTTTTTACTGTATGTTATTTTAAGTCATCTGTTAATAGTTTGCTAATGAAGTGATATGTGATTGAAGTTTATCTCTTGAAAACAGGAAGTTTACACTTATGCAACAGTAGAATAAGTAACACTTGACAAATATGGCCCAAATTAACGAAAGACTAGCTCGAAAAAACAACGACAGTGGCCTTGATTGAAAAAACCAAACAAAAAAAACCCTTGTTCCTGCTAAATAAATCTTTTATCCAATGGCTAAAGGCCTAAGGTAATGTATATGATAGTATTTGAACTAGGCATTATGAACTGTCACTGTCTGGGAACCTATCCTTGAGTGTCCATATAGGGAGAACGGTTTCAAATTAATCCACTTACTGCAGTAGTGCCATAAACAAACAGAGAAGACCCTGATCAGATGACTCCTACAGGAGCCATCTGATCTGGTTCTATATATAATGTTTGCAAGGGCTTTAAAAGGTTCCTCTATCAGGTAAAGGGTTACACAATAATGGACTATTCTGCTTTGAAATATTCAGCATTCCTAAGGGTTAAATTGGGACAGAATTACAGAACAGGAATAAAACACATAAAAATAATCAATGTTTGGCTTGTATCACTTCTTAATCGGGAAAAACAGCTCTTAACCCTTTTAGTGTGGGAAACGAGTCACTTCTGTCTTTGCAAACTGTGTAGACCCAGATGAGAGAGCTCCTAAAGGAGCCTTCTTATCAGTTTCTTCACTGTTTGTCATATTGCACTTTTCTTTAAAAAACATCCATGAATATTCACGGTAAGCATGACCTGTTTGAATTTCAGAATAGTCCATTTGAAAAGTCGGCATTGAAAGGGTTAATGTCTGCCAGACCAGTTTGATTGTATAGGATGTTTACCACCCAATTATATCAGAAAGATAGGCAAAAATATCCACAGACCTTATAGTAGAATGTTTGGATTTTCTCACTTGCCAAATGTCAGCAATATGTAAACAATCAAGAATAATCAAATTACTAAGGCCTTGGCAGGGTTGATTGTCCTGTGCCAATAGAAACTAGCAAGGTCAAAAACCTCTGATATGTTGTTATGAGGCTTCTGAAAATGAATAGTTTGTCTAATTTGGCATACAAAACATTGATTGTTTTGCTCTTCAAACTTCGTTGTTGATGCTGACCTTGTTATAATGGAGGTACATTCACCTTTGACCATGGAATGTAACTTTAACCTTTTACTCCATAAATATGCTTTTCTACACCTTTGCAAACAGAAGACCCAGATCAAACGGCTCCTGATTGCTTTTGATATAATATACATGTAGATATGATTCTTCATTTTTCGCCATGCCTACAATTTACTGTGTCAATGTGCTATTATAAAAAGAACATCTAAATTATATTCATGTCATTAGTTCTTACATGAATATTCATGGAGGAAAGCGTTAACCCTTTCCTCATATAAATGCTTTTTCATGCCTTTTCAATCAGAGTAGACCCAGATCAGATGGCTCCTGTAGGAGGAGTTTGATTAGGGTTGAATGGTCTTTTCCCTTTGGAATTATAATAATTATAGATCTGATCCTGATCGTGACGTTTAACAGTTTTTGTAAAAGAATTCCCATGAAAGATTCACATTAAAAGAATTGAATTAATAGATATTCTGAGGTGACCAATTCATACATGCATAGATATTAGGGAAAGGAGTGAAAGAATATGGGGAAATTAGCAGACATTTTGTATCTGGTTGAGAGGCGATGAAATGCTGCATTATGCAATATTTCAACAGAATCCAAATTGTTTGGTTTGTAAAGAAATGGAAGAAAATATTACTTTAGAAGAGGGTTGGGCTTTTTGAGGGTCAGGGCTAAACATTAAATCTTCAGATGCTGGAACAAGTTAACAGTCACGGTTCTGGCTGGTCTACACAGTAATGCTTATTTTTCATGGGCCTATATGTAGCATTTGAAGGGATGATAACAATATCTATTAGCCCATTCCCTTATAGGCATCAACAGGTGACTTTTGCAGAGGCATCAGAAGGGGTCAGTATGAGGGAATGGGTTAATCCTTTCCTTCATATAAATGCCTTTTCACACCTTAGCAAACAGAGAATACCCAGATCAGGTGACTCCTATATGAGCCGTCTGATCAGGGTCTGCTCTGTTTGCTGGAAGTTGATAGATCTGTTTCTTTACTTTCTACAATGGCTGACATGTTCCACCTTCCATATTTCATTATAACTATTTTGTCAATGAATATTCAGTGAGTATTGAACTTTGAAATAAACATAGAACAGGGGAAGGGTTAACATGTACTTACAGTGGAACCTCCATATCTTGACTAGTTAATCCTTTCCATCATTTAACCCTTTCCCTGTTCTATGTTTATTCCAAATTTCAATACCTACTGAATATTCATGGACAAAATAGTTATAATGAAATATCAAAGGTGGAACATTGTAGTCATTTTAGAAAGCAAAGAAACAGATCTATCAAATTTTGTTAGCAAACAGAGCAGACCCTGATCAGACGGCTCCTAGAGGAGCTGTCTGATCTGGGTCTACTCTGTTTGCAAATGCGTGAAAACACGTTTATATGAGGGAAAGGGATAAACATGTTTTCACGCATTTGCAAACACAGTAGACCCAGATCAGATGGATCTTATAGGAGCCGTCAGATCAGGGTCTGCTCTGTTTTCTAATGGATTTTGAAAGATCTGTGTCTTTACTTTCTAAACTGGCTACAATATTCCACCTTCCATATTTCATGAATATTCAGTAGGTATTGAAATTTGGAATAAACATAGAACAGGGAAAGGGTTAACATATAGGAAAATATGGTAAACTAGTGTCTGATGAGATAAAAAAAACAACAAAATTAAGTAGCTGTCAATGTAAATGTAATTTTGTTGGAAGCTTGTCTAGGTCTAATGTAATACAGTTGGCAGAAACGTTGACAAGTTACTAGCACTCTGCCAGCACAAAGCTACCTCTGCCCTGCTGGAACTTTGAGATGTTTTAACCCTTTCCCTCATATAAACGTGTTTTCAAGCATTTGCAAACAGAGTAGACCCAGATCAGACGGCTCCTCTAGGAGCCTTCTGATCAGGGTCTACTCTGTTTGCTATTGGAATTCAATAGATCTGTTTCTTTGCTTTCTAAAATGGCTACAATGATCCACCTTCCATATTTCATTATAACTACTTCGTCCATGAATATTCAGTAGGTATTGAAATTTGGAATAAACATAGAACAGGGAAAGGGTTAATAACCCTTTTACTGCATGAATATTCATGTAAGATATAAAGACATTTTTCTAATGGCATATGAACACTGGAATTTTTGTTTTGTTCATGGCAGAGACTGTAGAATCATATCTTTATTATTTCATTAGCAAACAGAGATCTGGGTCTACTCTGTTTACAAGGGTATTAACCCTTCGCTTGCTGTTCATGTCGATATACCTACCTGTAAATAGTGAAGACCCAGATGAGACAGCTCCTGCAGGAGCTGTCTCATCAGGGTCTGCACTATTTACAAGTTGATTGTGCAACCAGTGCACTCCACAGAAGTGATTGCACAGCGAAATACTTGTACACAGTGAAGATATATGTAATTATACAACAGGGCATGGGTAAAGAAGGAGAAATGTATTTTAAAATTCAGCAAGAGAAGGGTTAAAAGTTGTATACATGGAACAAAGGCAAATTCTGGTATATTTATCTGCCTGTGTTAGCCATTGCAAAATTTATCAGTATCGATCCAGATATAAGTAATTCTGTGTTTCATAAAGATTGAGATTTTGATGTGGATTTTTCGTATTGATGAGAGATGAAAGAAATTAATTTTGAGGTTTTTTTAGCAGGTATTTCTTTAGCATGCCAAAGACTCAACTTAAAGCTTTGTTCTTATATACATGTGCATTTTGAAACATGAGGTCAGGCTATGAAAAAAAGGGACACATGCTAAACACCTCTCCCAAAGTATACCCTTTCTAAACCCTTTTCCTGTTCTATGTTTATTCCAAATTTCAATACCTACTGAATTTTCATGGACAAAATAGTTATAATGAAATATGGGAGGTGGAAAATTGTAGCTATTTTAGAAAGTAAGGAAACAGACCTTTCAAATTCCATTAGCAAACAGAGCAGACCCTGATCAGACGGCTCCTAGAGGAGCCATCTGATCTTGGTCTACTATGTTTGCAAATGCGTGAAAACACGTTTATATGAGGGAAAGGGTTAATTAAATTTTTAAAATGTCAAATGAACAAAGGGAGTTTTAGCCATTTTAGGAATTCTGTCTTAACCCATTACCTCATAGGCTATTTCTAGATCCATCCACTCACATAAATTACCGAAAAGGAGCATTAACTAGAGAAAAGGAAAATTTTAGAATTTTGTAGTTTGTAACCATTGTGATAAATATAGCATTTGCTCCTATAGGATCAAATGCTCTATTTATCACAATGGTTTCAATAGGTGATTTTTTACAGCGGCATAGAAAGGCGTATATATGGAGGAAAGGGATAAGCAAACACTGTAGACCATAGTCAGACTGCTCATTCAAGGTTTACTCTGTTTTCAAAGGCATGAAAAGGCATCTGTGTTAGGTGAAGGGTTGACTACTTTAGATTTTAGTTTTTTAAACAACTTTTGATTTTTAACCTCATCATTTGTTATCTGTATCTGACCTGATCACTGATCTCTTTCAGAACATCAGCGGAATGCTGCAGAATGTGTCGCCAAACTAAAACTGTTACTGAAGGAAATCCCCATGGAGCATTATGACCTCCTAAAGCACATTGTCAGGTTCCTAGCCATTGTGTCATGTAATGAGGCCGTCAACAGGATGAGTCCCATGGCTTTAGCAATAGTGTTTGGACCAAATCTTTTCAGGTACATGTATATGTCAGGCAGTAAACTATTTGCCAGCTAACTTATTATCTTCTGCAATTTTTCGTCTTTCATGGTGCCACGAGCATGTGCCAGATGTTTAGTTTCTGGACAAGAACTTTAGCAGGAAAGACATGATGTACAGATAGCATACATGGAGACAAAGGTTGAGTTTGGGGGGGGGGGGGGGTTCTGGGATCAAAATTATGGTCAAGGTCAATGTAACCGTTGCTAAGCATAGGAAAAAGGGTTAAGGTTGTTGAAAGATATGTGTTTCATGGTATGTTGAGTTTGAGCACTCAAGAGGAAAGTATAGCAAGCTTAATTTTTTTAAGGATTTTGAATGTAACTGAAGTGCAGGCAAAACATTAAATGCACAAAAGCAACTTTTTTTTGTAGAAAATGGGAAATATTGCATTTTGAAACACGCTTGTAGTTGTCATTACATGGGAAGATTTATTGCTTAATTTAATTTTTTGTGCCTTATAGGAATGCTATCTGAATCTGCTTCAGGCGAACACTGAAATAGACTGTAGAAATTTAAGTTAGGTGTCTGGCAGACCAAAAATTTACTATATTTTTGTCAATCCCACTAGGGGTCAGTTCGACATTGTCACCACAAGTGGCACTTGAGTGTATGTGCATGTGCATGTGGCTACACATGCATACATCTGATTTTTATACGCCCACCTAATAAAGGTGGTCGTATATTGTCGTGGCCCTGTCCGTCCGTCCGTCCATCTGTCCGTTCATTCGTTCGTTCGTCTGTCCGTCTGTCCGTTAGCAATTTCTTGTGCAACTAACTCCTCCTTTATTTTTCAACGTAATTTCTTCAAACTTTCAGGAATGATAGATACTGATGTGTAGTTGTGCATATCAGTGAGATAACTCTCATATCGTTTTTCATTCTGGAGTTATTGCCCTTTGATAGTTTCGGGTAGCAATTTCTTGTGCAACTAACTCCTCCTTTATTTTTCAACATAATTTCTTCAAACTTTCAGGAATGATAGATACTGATGTGTAGTTGTGCATATCAGTGAGATAACTCTCATATCATTTTTCATTCTGGAGTTATTGCCCTTTGATAGTTTTGGGTAGCAAAATCTTGTGCAACTAACTCCTCCTTTATTTTTCAACATAATTTCTTCGAACTTTCAGGAATGATAGATATTGATGTGTAGTTGTGCATATTAGTGAGATAACTCTCATATCATTTTTATGCCCCCATAGACGATAGTCGGGGGGCATATTGTTTTTGCCCTGTCTGTCTGTCTGTCTGTCTGTCTGTTTGTCTGTTTGTCTGTTTGTTTGTCAGCAACTTTAACATTGGTCATAACTTTTGAGCCAGTATAGATAGAGACTTGATATTTGGCATACATATGTATCTCATGAAGCCGCACATTTTGAGGGGTGACGTGTCAAGGTCAAGGTCATCCTTCAAGGTCAGAGGTCAAATATATGGGTCAAATCGCCGACTTTAACATTGGCCATAACTTTTGGACCAGTAGAGATAGAGACTTGATATTTGGCATGCTTGTGTATCTCATGAGGCTGCACATTTTGAGGGGTGACATGTCAAGGTCAGAGGTCAAGGTCAGAGGTCAAATATATGAGGGGGCATAGTGTTTCACAAACACATCTTGTTCATTCTGGAGTTATTGCCCTTTGATAGTTTCGGGTAGCAAGCCTTCGGGCGTATATTGCCCCGTCTCGCGGTGCTCTTGTTTACCATTTCAGAAACTGTTGAATTTCATAAACAAACAGAACAGACCCTGATCAGAAAGCTCCTTCTAGAACCATCTGATCTGGATCTACTCTATTTTCAAAGGTGTTAGAAGGTGTCTGGAGTAATGACCAATTACTTGGAGTAAAAACCAATGACCCAGTTTTAGTATTAGTTACCATGTGAGGATGCTTTCTTGAATAATCAGAGGTCCAGATAAGATGCGTAAATTTAAACATTTTCAAAAATAACTCCATTATTACTCCAGTAAACCCTATGTTGTGACCACTCTTTAGAATTGTCTCAAAAAGATGATTTTAAAGAGTGGTCACAACATAGAGTTTGGTGTAGAACTTTATCTGTTGCTCTGATATTTTGTTCCCACAATTATATCAGCAAGATCTACTCTGGTTGCAAAGCAATTACTTGCATTACTTCAAGGGTTAAACCTTTCCCTGTTCTGTATTTAGGCCAAATTTTAATACCTACTGAATATTCATTAACAAAATAGTTATAAAGAAATATGGGAGGTGGACCATTGTAGACATTTTAGAAAGCAAAGAAACAGATCTATCAAATTCTATTAGCAAATAGAGTAGACCCTGATCAGAAGGCTCCTCTAGGAGCCATCTGATCTGGGTCTACTCTGTTTGCAAATGCGTGAAAACACGTTTATATGAGGGAAAGGGCAATGGTAGTTCACTACAAACAGTAGTTTTGATTATGACACATGCTGTTCTGCAAGGCCTGATAATCCTTGGATTATCTTTATGGCCGGAATTTTACAAACTGTGTAGAACGAAATCAGCTGCCGGGTTAGAAAAAAATGTATGATAATTCTTGGCCTGCAGAGGACAACATTCTGTTCAATTTTCACAAATGACCCAAATTGTGGACACAGATCTGATGGTGTATTTGAATATTGGCAGCTTTTTTACAAATGTCCAAATGGCTCTTTTCGTGATGTTGGCCAATTATTTATTGCAAGCTTTCAGAAAATGAAATCTTAGTACAAATCTTGAAGTGACAAATTGGATTCAGAGATTGCTACATCTTATTTTGACTAAGTCTGTTTGAGTTTGAGGTGCAGTTTATGGAGATGTAATAATAATTAATGATACTATTTTTTCAATGTTTGGAAATTCAATGGATCAGATTTTATGATGACGTCAACAAAAGCCTTGTGAAATTGTTGCTGTACTTTTGATGTTGAGATGTGTTGTAATTATTTAGTTCTAAAAGTATTTGCAGGTTTTGTTATTAATTACAATGTGGTCTTGTTGAACAGCTACACAAGTAAAACAAAGTTGCATGTTTTAAGTACAGTAAAGCCTGTCTACATAGTCATTGACCACTCAAAATAAATATTGATTCTGGGGTTTAAACCCTTTACTTCATGAATATTTATGAAAGAATTAATGACATCATGAATATTAATTAGATTAATTGTTACAAGTTTACAAGTTTATTAAGATAAGTCAAGGCCCAATCTGGGCATGTGACATATACAATAGCACATGGACACAGGAACTTTTGGCCATGGCAGAAATCTGTAGAATCATATCTATATTATGACATAAGCAAACAGCAGACTCAGATCCGACGGCTCCTACAGGAGCCATCTGATCTAGGTCTACTCTGTTTGAAAAGGTGTAGAAAGGCATATATTTAAACTATTTATGGACTACTGTGTAAAGGATTAAGACAGGTGGAAGCTTAATGCAGGAAAAATATGTAGAAAGCTACAAGGAGCTTTTTGCATTACTTTCATGCTGCATGTAGCAATCACCTATTCTTATAGACCCCAATGTATAACCATAATGTGGTCATGATAGGCAAGTTCTACTGAATTGTTGACACACACACACACACACACACTCACCCCTCTCAATGGGTTTGTGAAGCTAAATAAGTCAATTTGGCACCATTTTGATAACTTGAATTAGCCTGACATAGTAGCAAATGATGTAGATTTACCCTTTCCCTCATATAAACATGATTTCAAGCATTTGCAAACAGAGTAGACCCAGATTATACGGCTCCTAGAGGAGCCGTCTGATCAGGGTCTACTCTGTGTTGCTAATAAAATTTGATAGGTCTGTTTCTTTACTTTCTAAAATGGCTACAGTGGTCCACCTTTCATATTTCGTTATAACTGTCTTGTCCATGAATATTCAGTAGGTAGGTATTGGAATTTGTAATAAACACAGAACAGAGAAAGGGTTAAGCCTTTACCAGTCCTGATGAATATTCATGTAGGAAATAATGACTACACAAATATTAATTCTCTAATTCGTGTAATAGCATGATTAAAATAAAAAGGAAATATTTTACTTTGCAGAAACTGTAGATTGTAGAATCAGATCCATAATATTTCATAAGCAATCAGACCCTGATCAGATAGCTCCTATAGGAGCCATCTGATCTAGGTCTACTCTTTTTGCAAAGTGATGAAAAAGTGTGGGAAAAGGTTAAAATAGAGTATTCAGTACGGTACTTTAACACATTCCCTCCTAGTGACTCATTTTGGCGCTTCTGTAAAAGTCACATTTTGAAACCATTGTGATAAATAGAGCATTTGCTCCATAGGAGCACATGCTCTATTTATCACAATGGTTTCAGAACTATACAATTCTGGAATTTTTCTTTTCTATAGTTAATGCTCCTTTTCGGTAGATTAATTCAAATAGGCTGGGTCTATAAATAGTCTAGGAGAGAATGAGTTAATTTGCTACAGGGTTTTGAATGACAAACAGTACAAACCCTGATCAGAGAGCTCCTCTGGGAGCCCTCTGATCTAGGTCTACACTGTTTGTAACTATGAGCACACCCATTTCACCAATGCAATGGATTAACCCCTTTCCATGTTCAATATTTATAAACCCAATTTCCCCAATAGGCTATTTTTAGATCCAACCTCTTTGAATAAATCTACCGAATAGGAGCATTAACTAGAGAAAAGGATTTTTTTTAGAGTTTTGTAGTTCTGAAACCATTGTAGTAAATAGAGCATTTGCTCCTTAGGACTAATGCTCTATTTATCACAATGGTTTCAAAAAATGACTTTTACAGAAGAGTAGAAAGGCGTATTTATGGAGGAAAGAGTTAAACATTTTCATCACCTTCTGAATATTCCTGGATATAATCATTTAAATTGAACATGGACAAGGGATTTGTCCATTGACCTATCAGAAAGAGATCTATACAATGCTTTAAGCAAATAGAGCAGATCCTGATCTGACAGCTCCTATAGTAGCCGTCTGATCTGGGTCTACTCTGTTAACAACTGCGTTAACCCATTCCCTCATAATGACGCCTTTTGACGCCTCAGAAAAAGTCACCTGTTGAAACCATTGTGATAAATAGAGCATTTGTACCTATAGGAGCAAATGCTCTATTTATCACAATGGTTTCAAACTACAAAATTCTAAAAAAAATTCCTTTTCTCTAGTAATGCTCCTTTTTGGTAGATTTATTCAAAGTGGTTGGATCTAAAAATAGCCTATGATGTAATGGGTAAAAAATGATGTGTCTGAAGGAAAGAGTTAAAGGTGAAACAGCTGTGGAAATGACATTTCTGGAAGTCATGTGATGTTTTGATTTTCATTTCATTCAGATGTGGCAAGGGATTTCTGGCTCTGAAGGACCAAGGGACAACCAATCAGATTGTGTATAGGTTTATAGTGGACTACAATAGCTTGTTCAAAGATGCCATGGAGGATCCCCCAGCTGTATATTGGGTAGGTTGAAGCAAGTTTGTAAAATATGAGGGTTGACTATGTAAAGGAACATTTTTTGTCACACATTATATTTCAAGTTTGACAGAACTGGGTCTACTCCGTTAGCAGAAGCGTTAAAGGGCATCTCTAAGAAGTGACAGATTAACACTTTCCCTCATATAAACGTGTTGTCCCACATTTGCAAACAGAGTAGACACAGATCAGATGGCTCCTAGAGGAGCCGTCTGATCAGGGTCTGCTCTGTTTGCTAATGGAATTTTAAAGATCTGTATCTTTATTTTTTAAATGGCTACAATGTTCCACCTTCCACTTTTCATTATAACTATTTTGTCCATTAATATTCAGTTGGTATTGAATTTTGGAATAAACATAGAACAGGGAAAGGGTTAAAGGGCATCTCTAAGAAGTGATAGGTTAACTCTGGCTGATAGCAGTGAGTTCTTGGTAACTGATTCAGACTGTTTGGACCTAGAAGAGATGCTGTGTAACTCGGCTGACTTGGCTTATCATCAGGATTCAAATTGTTTGACACACTTCTAGCTGATTTGAAGATAATTGAACAATCAATTCATTTTGTAAATAGTAACAGATGAGAAGTTTGAAGATGACAGTTACTTAATGTAAACTCTTTACTGCATTATATACATCGTTTTACTACTTTGCAAACAGAGCAGACCCAGATCAAATGACCCCTGAAGGAGTGTTGTGACCATGGGCTTTTCTGTTTGCTTGTGGCGTAATATAGATCTGATTCTACAGTTACTGTCATGGCCAAAAGTCCTGTGTTCATATGCCATTATAGAAATGCATGTACAGTAGAACCCCTCTAATGCGACCACTTAATGAATAAATGTGGGTGTCTTTATAAGCAGGTGGTTACTTAATGCAGGACAAAAGTAATGCAGAAAGCTCCTCTAGGAGCTTTATGCATTACTTTTGTCCTGCATTAAGCTACCACCTGCATCTATCAACAAGAATTATACCTCTTTTAGGTGGTCGCATTAGCGGGTTTTTACTGTAATTGGTATTCATGGTTTCATTATTAATTTTCTTACATCAGTATTCATAAAGTAAAGGGTTAAGAATTGATGGGAGACAGCAATTGGCTGTTGTATTCAAAGGTTTGATATGTGATAATTTGATTCTTGCTATGTAGTAATTACTAACTGGCTTTTTGATGGACTTTGAGGTTATGAAATATAAATTTTGTAATCAACTTACTTGTGGAAAGGCTTAACTATTAACATGTAAACCTAGCTAAATGAACTGCTGTAGAAACCATTAAGACATGCTTTCACTTTCTGCTTGCACATGAAAAAAACCCACTTGAAACTTCTTTAACCCTTTATTCCATGTATATTCATGTAAAAAGTAACAATATCATGAATATTAATTAGATTTTTTTTTTATAATAGCACACGGACACAGGAAGATTTTACAAAGGCAAATGCTATAGAATCATATCTATATTATATCATAAGCAAACAGAGCAGACCCTGATCAGACTGCTTCTATAGGAGCTGTCTGATCTGGGTGTACTTAGTTTTGCAAAAGCATAGAAAGGTGTATTTATGAAGTAAAAGGTTAATATTATTAATGAGTTTTTTCTCAAGAAATTCAATGCTTAGATGACATATAAATAAGGGTTAGTTAGTGATGAAGTTACGTAATAACTTAGCTACTTGCAGTTGGTTGGTGATTTTACCTTGTGATCTTCTGTGCGGAAGATAATGCAATTTGTTCCATACACAGAAACACCTCTGGGGTCTTCCGTCACCTGTAGTTAGCTTTAGGTCATAATATGATTAAAATACATGTACTATTAACCCTTTCCTCCATAAATACGCCTTTCTACGCCTCTGTAAAAGTCACTTTATGAAACCATTGTGATAAATAGAGCATTTGCTCTTATAGGAGCAAATGCTCTATTTATTTTTATCACAATGGTTTCAAACTACAAAATTCTAAAAATTTTCCTTTTCTCAAGTAGATGCTCCTTTTGGGTAGATTCATTCAAAGAGGTTGGGTCTAGAATGATAGCCTATGGAGGAAAGGGTTAAACCAAAGTAAAACCCAGATTTGAACAAAACAAACAGAATTAACACTAATCACTCTTAGTACATGGATGGGCAAACTCCGGCAAATATTGCAGATCAGGATCAAACGGTTCCTGAAGGAGCTGTTTAATCAGGGTCACTATCTGCTGATACGAATGTCAGTCTAGTTTAAAGCCTTCCAGCTTTCCAAAACCAGCGAGAGTGGAGATCAGGTGTCCAAATACTATAACATACTGAGGGTAGTTATAATGCCAGGATAACTGATTTGGATCTACACTGTGTGGTAAGCTCCTTGTATGTTGGTTAATTGGTTAGAATTTAACTTTCTCACATACCTTCCCTTATCTCCGGGTTAGAACAACGGGTTAAGATTTCCTTATCTGTAACACGTGTAAGATCACTTTCGAACGTATGACGTCATATATGATGTCACACCATGGAAAGCTATGTTTACATGTTATTTAAACGCCGAAAATACACTTTTTTGATATGTGAGAAAAAGAATCTGATGCTCGTTGTCTTTTAAGATCACATGTTCCTAAACTCACCAAGAAAATGTTATTAAGCTCGCCAAGGCTCGCTTAATGACATTTTCTAAGGCTCGTTTAGGAACATGTGATCTTAAAAGACAACTCGCAACAGATCCTCTATCTCTCAACATTAAATATTTTTTTACCTTCAAATGAAATAAATTTTCAACTGCTTCATTATTTAAATGACAGTGTTCTTAAGATTTGTTATTAAAAAATGAATTAGCGTTAATGTCATAGTTTAGATCCTGAGCAGACACAGACTTACTCATTCCAGAGTGTTTGCAATGATCATCACTAATTAGTCAATACTGCTTCCCTGTTCAGTTTGCATGTAAGAAATAATGACAACATGAACATTATCTAGCTCAATTTTTATAATGTAAACTTTTCAATGGATTTTTGTTTTGTTTTGACAGAAACTGTAGAATTCAATCTATATCATGTCAAAAGCAAACAGAGCAGACCATGATCAGATGGCTCCTATAGGAGCCGTCTGATCCGGGTCTACTCTGTTTGCAAAGGCATGAAAAGACGTTTATATGAGAGAAAAGGTTAACACTTTGAATGCAGAATATTAAAAGTGGAATTGTTCAACATTGTTTAATGAGTCCTTTCGGAGTGAAAGAGCATAATATGCAAGAGGATTTTGAATGCTAAAAAGTGCAAACCCTGATCAGAGGTCTCCTTTAGGAGCCCTGTGATCTGGGTCGAAATGTTTGTAAATGTTAGTACACTTATTTTGCGCATTCAAAGAGTTGATGAATTTACTGTGCTATCTTTATACATCATAATAGGATGTATGTGGTCTAAATGCACTTTAATAACAGATATTTGACATCATTGGATGTTATTCCGTTGTGTACTTTATTAGTCAGTAATCAAACCATATGATGGGTGATGTTTATTTTGCCTTCATCACTCTACAGGTGAATTTGAGATTACCGTTACAAACAGTGGACCCAGATGAGACTACAAGTAACTTGGCTTTTATCAGGATCCAAACCATCATGGTAGTTACTAGATTCAAATCTATATTATTTCATAAGCAAACAGAGCAGACCCTGATTAGATTGTTTCTATAGGATCCAGGTCTACACTGCTTGTAAAGGTGATGTCATTATTTCTTACATGAAGATGCCATTATTTCTTGCAGGAAAAGGGTTAAGTAAGTCTGATGTGAACTTTTACAGGAAACTCCCAGATTATGTAGTGTCACATTGTTTGACAGAACCGTGTGGTTTTTGAAATGTAAACAAATGGGGCTTTTGCTGTAAATGTCGAGTAGAAGTCACCCATTAGTATTCAAGATCATGCTCGGTTTATGTTTATGATTCTTGTAGCCGCAAAAATTGAGAACCTGTTTGGTTCAATTTTATCACTCCTGTCACCACATTGATAATCTTTATTTTATCACATAAATTCACAATGTAAGGTGGAACATTGTAGCAAGGTTAGAAACTAAAGAAATAGGTCTATCAAATTCCATTCGCAAACAGAGCAGACCCTGATCACATGGCTCCTACAGATCTGGGTCATCTCTGTTTGCAATGTGTAAAAAATTCCAATTCCATTAGCAAACAGAGCAGATTCCATTAGCAAACAGAGCAGACCCTGATCAGACGCTTCCTACATGAGCCATCTGATCTGAGTTGCCTCTGTTTGCAAATGAGTGAAAAGGCATTTATATGAAGGAGTTGACTCTCAACAAATGCATGTGCCAAAATTAGTTGTTATTAAACCCTTTACCTCATGAACACTTAATAAGAAATAGAAACATCATGAATATTAATGGGCTGAAATTTTATAATAGCATATTATATTCAACCAGAAAATATTTAACTGTAAAAACAAAATATCCATAATATATTTTATATGTAAATAAAGCAGACCCTGATCAGAGAGCTCTCCCACTGGAGCTCCTGATCTGGGTCTTCTCTGTTTGCATTGGATAAAATGGCGTCTTTTAAAGAAGTATAGGGTTAATTGTTGTCGGATTTTCAATTAATTTGTAGCATGATTTTAGACAGCAAACTGCTTTTACAAAATTATCTTTCAGAATCCATTACATGTATTTAATTTATATGCAAAATTAAGCATAATAGAACTTGTTCAACATTAAGCCAATTGTATTATATTTTACTTTCTTAATTGAATTGAATGGGATATGAGAAGAACCACTTAATGATTAAACACGCTGGATATAATTAAAAGCTTGACACAGAATGAAAGTATTACAGAACACTCCTGATGTTTCAGGAGCTTTCTGTCTTTTGTCCTGCATTAAGCTACCATCTGATTAACCCTTTATTTGAAAAAGATGCCTTTTATGCCTTTGTCATCTGATCTGGGTCTACTCTGTTTGCAAAGGCATAGAAAGGCATATTTATGGAGTAAAGGGTTTAGGCAAACAACTGGACTTCTTTGAAGTGGTCATTGTAGAGAGGTTTTTATTTTATTCTGTTTGAACTTTGAGTTCAAAGTTCATCCTGTAAAAAATAATTTTTTCTGCCTTTGCAAGCAGAGTAGACTCAGATCTGATGGCTCCTGTAGGAGCTGTCTGATCAGCGTCTGCTCTGTTTGCTTATGGGATTAAGTGGATCTGATTCTACAGATTCTGCTATGGCCAAAAATTCCCATGTTCAATATGCCTTTATAAAAATTCAGCTAATAAATATTCATGACGTTATTATTTTTTACATGAATATAGATTGAGTAAAGGGATAAGGGTGTAAACTGAAAGGGCCTTCGACACTTTTCTTGCAAATATTAAATTTCGGTGGACATATCAAAATTTTGATCATTGTTCTAACAGCAGTTTTTGTGATACAAAACAAACAAAACAAAAAAATAAGTCAGTCCATTTCAGCACTCAACTTTAGTAAGTGTAGTGTGAAATGAACAAAATACAGGTTTTGTTGAAATAATCAGTACCTCGTTAAATGTACATCATGCACTGTATCCTACTAGGAACGGAAAAAACACAATCTAGTACCACCCCGCCCTCCTCCGCCAAAATTCCACATAGAGGAGGTACCAGACACATCCATTAAGCCTGTCCCCTTTCCGCGGAAGGTAAGTCCAGCAGTGTCTTGGCTTCCAGCTGCGTGTATCACAAAACTGCCCTGCCTCTCCTCACCTGCAAGCTTTTAACCCTTTACTACATGAATATTCATGTAAGGAATAACCCTTTACTCCATGAATATTCATGTAAGAATCTAAGAAATAACAACAACATGAATATTAATTAGATTCGTTTTTATAATGGCCTATGAACATAGAAACTGTAGAATCATATCCGTATTATTTCATAAGCAAAAGAGCAGACCCTGATCAGACGGCTCCTGTAGGAGCCGTCTGATCTGGGTCAACTCTGTTTTCAAAGGTATAGCATGGGGTATTTATGGAGTAAAGGGTTAACCTGTCTGATGCTGTTTTTTCACACATTCTAGAGTGTAACCTCTACACTGTTTCCATTACTCTCTGGCTGGCTAAAAAAATGTTATTAGAAATACAGTATGAAACATATTTCCTAGACAATTATCCTTTAACACTTTCCTTCATGTAAATGCCTTTTCACGCATTTGCAAACAGTAGACCCAGATCAGATGGCTCCTATGGGAGTCGTCTGATCATGGTCTTTTTTGTTTGCTTATGAAATTAAATAGATCTGATTCTACAGTTTTTGTCTGAGCAATAGTTTTCTTTTAATTTTTTACCCAAAAAATAGGTAAATGAATATTTATGAAGTGATCAATTTGTGCATAAATGTTCAACAGGGAATGGGTTCAGCCTTTACACCATGAATGCCTGTGGCAGACTTCACCCTTTATGAATATCATCTAACCCTTTCCTCCATAAATACGCCTTTCTAAGCCTCTGTATAAGTCACCTGTTGAACCCATTGGGATAAATAGAGCATTTGCTCCTATAGGAGCAAATTCTCTAATTATCACAATGGTTTCAAACTACAAAATTCTAAAATGTTCCTTTTCTCTAGTAAATGCTACTTTTCGGTAGATTCATTCAAAGAGGTTGGGTCTAAAAATAGCCTAAGGAGGAAAAGGTTAACTAATTATTTTATATTGTTATATAAAATAAATGAGTATATACCTGTGCTAAATAGAATAGGATCAGATCTAAGATACTCCATAATTATGCAGCATCTCATCTGGATCAAAACTGTTTGCATAGGTACTCATGGTTTCATTGCTTGTGTGCAAAGAGAAAATATACATCAGATAAATCCAATGAACAAATGGGTTACTTTTAATTAACCCTTTCTCCCATGAATATTCATGTCAAATAATGACATGATGAATATTAATTAGATTAATTTGTTATAACAGCACATTGGCATAGGACACCATGGCAGAACTTGTAGAATATATTGAGGGCTTGGTGCAAAGCTATTGTAACTCCTTTACTTTGTGAAGGAGTTACAATAGTTTTGCACCAAGCCCTCGATATAGGATAAGCAAACAGAACAGCAGACCCTGATCAGACGGCTTCTATAGGTCTACTCTGTTTGTAAAGGCGTATTTATAGAGTAAAGGGTTGAAGTCGTTTTATCCTGATTTGTAAATATTTTAACCAATTATCTGATAGAAATTCCTTTGGATGCCTTTTCAAACAGAGTAAACCCAGTGCAGAACTGATGGCTACTGTAGGAGCCATTAATCAGGATTTACTGTATTTGATGAAACATTATAGATCTGATTCTACAGGTTTTGCAATGATAAACTATAATTGTTTTGTTCATAATGCAGCTAATTGATATTCATAGAGTAATTATTTCTGACATAAATATTCATGAAGTGTGGCGGTGTAATGTCATAAAATACTAAATGCACACTCTTCCTGTGGTACTTTCTCTCAACTCAAGTGTGCGTCTGTGTGAAGATTTCTACTCAGCCCATTACTGCATAATTATAATTAACCCATTCCATCATGAATATTTATACAAGAATTCATGACTTCACAAATATTCATTACTAGGAGTTGTATATTGATCAGTGAAAATGGATTTTTTGTGCCATTTTAGAAACTGTAGAATCATAAATATCTGTATTATTCCATAAGCAAACAGAGTAGACCCTGGTCAGATGGCTCCTACAGGAGGCATCTGATCTGGGTCTGTTTTGTTTATAAAGGTGACAAAAGTTGTCTATATGATGAGGGTAAGGGTTAAAGTAATAACTGAATGATCAGTTCTGGATACAATCTGTAAATGATATACACACCTATCATATCTCAGCATGATACTGTAAGCTTGATTTTGTCATTTGTTGTAAACGGGAAGGCACCAAAATGGGGTTACTTCTTTACTGTCCATCTGTCTGTTATACTTAACTCATTTTCTCCTAGGCTATTTTTAGACCCAACCTCTTCGAATAAATCTATAAAAGGAGCATTAATTAGAGAAAATGATTTTTTTTAGAATTTTGTAGTTTGAAACCATTGTGATAAATGGAGCATTTGATCCTAAAGGAGCAAATGCTCTGTTTATCACAATGGTTTCAAAATGTGAATTTTATAGAGGCGCAAAAATGCGTCACTAGGGGGTAATGTGTTAAAATAGACCCATATGCAGATGGGATATATTTTGTTTAAACGCTCCATTGGCAGACCTGTGTGCTTACGAGCTGCCAACGGCCTAGAAAATTGTATACTCTGAATTGTGAAGCTTCTTCACCAAATTTTGTAAGTACTGTTTATAGGCATTATGAATATCTCTAATCCAGTTCTAAATCCAGTCCTATCATTTCAGTCACTATGGAGTTGTGTCCCTTTGTTGAAATAAGTCAAAACAGAAAATAAATGTCTGAGTTGAGTTGTGGCCTTTTGTTTGCAGAAAATGTTCATAATAGACTGTGCCTGCTCTCTAACTTCAGATTTGTCTTATCTTCATCACACTTGGAAGTGATATTAATTGGCATAATAAGTCACATACTGTGGAGTTATTCCTCTGGTTGACATACAGTTTTGTATCAGTTTCACAGTTTGGCACTCTTTTTATGTCATGCAGCTTACCACAGGTGACACATATTTCTTCAGGCACTCTTGTATAGTCATTTCAAGTCTGATCTGATCTACTCTGCTTGCAAAGGCATTAACCTTTCTCTTGCTGAATTTTAAAATACATTTCTCCTTCTTTACCCATGCCCTGCTGTATAATTATATATATATATATCTTCACTGTGTACAAGTATTTCGCTGTGCAATCACTGCTGTGGAGTGCACTGGTTGCACAATCAACTTGTAAATAGTGCAGACCCTGATGAGACAGCTCCTGCAGGAGCTGTCTCATCTGGGTCTTCACTATTTACAGGTAGGTATATTGACATGAATAGCAAGCGAAGGGTTAAAAGGCATTTCTATGGACAAAATTAAGGGTTAATTTGAACAAGACTAATGACCCAGTTTTAGTGAGTGCAATGTCCCCATATAACAATTTAATTGGGGATTTTTGCAAATGCATTTTCATGTTTCCAGGTGCATTATGCCAGTATAGATAAAATCTTTGCACAAGATGTTAATAACTAATGACCTCATGCATATTGATGCATTTTAGCCATGGTAGAAAGTGTAAAATCATCTGTGTATACATTAAAACCTCTCTATAACGACCACTAAATTGTGTTAATTAGTTGGTATTTTGGGCAGGTGGTTGCTTAAAGCAAGGTGAAAGTAAAACAGAACGCTCCTATAGGAGCGTTCTATTTTACTTTCACCTTGCTTTAAGCATCCACCTGCCTTTAACACAAAAAAAACTTGATGTAATTTAGTGGTCGTTATAGAGAGGTTGTACTGTATAAGCAGTTAGAGCAGATCCTACAGGGGCTGTCCTGATCTGGGTCATCTCTGTTTGCAAAGGTATGAGTATGTGTCTATCAGATAAAGGGTGAACTGTTAGTCGCCATGTCACTCAGTTTTGTTTCATTCAAAATCAGAAGTAGTTTTCCATTTGTTGTTGGAACAGATACAGGATGTCAAATTCTGTACATGTGAATTCCATCAGGTACAGAGGACTTATGACATTTACATTTCATAGGCTTAGTGCAAAATGATAGTTTGAACTTACTTGAACCACAATAAGTAATTGCAAAATTGTTTGTCTTTTTATATTCTTAACCCTTTTCCTGGTGAATATTCATGTAAGATACAATTGAATATAATCATAAATATTAATGAGATTAATTTTTATAATTGTATGTGAACACAGGAAGTTTTTGCCCTAGGCAGAAACTGTAGAATTAGATCTATCTTATTCCATAAGCAAACAGAGTAGACCCAGATCAGACAGCTCCTGCAGGAGCTGTCTGATCTGGGTCTACTCTGTTTGCAAAGGTACCAAAAGTGGTCTATATAAGAGAAAAGGTTAAAGTAAATTTATCCATTTTTCATTACAAAATCAGGATCAGTTTGTCAAATATTTTGGATCTTGATGAGACATCGTGTTCCTTTGTCATCTTTTGCAAAAGTGATCACAATTTTAGCATTTAGTGTACTTATGATAATTTGCATTAATCCCTGAAATGTTTTCCACTGAGGCACACGGTCGCACACCTCATCATAATAATTTGCATTAATCCCCAAAATGTTTTCCACCAGTCTCACCTCGTAATAATGCCAGCTAGTTTCAAACAAATGTGAATTGTACTTTATTACTGTCAGAAAACATCAATGAAGTTTTATGTCACAAGTTGACAATTATTCTAGATTTTCAGTTTTTCTGTTGAAATTATTATTAGGTATTGCCACAGCCTTGTCATTGCGGTAATTGTCTTTGTGCAAAACTTTGACATGCTTGACATCATTACGTGTTTGCTTGATATTAAATAATATACATGTATAGATTAGATCCTGCACTGGCCATAATTTTCTGTGTTCATAATTATATGCATTAAAGTGATAGTCTCTACTAAAAAGTACTTGCAAAATCAGAAATTTGCGCACATCGGCATATATAATTTGCGGATTTTTTTCCCTTCGTTTGCGCACAAAAAGAGGTTCATTTGCACACAAGATTTTACAATCAAAAGCGCACCTGTACCCCTTCCGTTAGCATCGGTTCTTATCACTGCATGGCATTTCTTTTTGGTACACCTCCATGACTTGAGTCCAGAATTTAAATCTCTATTAAGGCAGTACACAAATTTGTCATAGATAACGCACTTTTCCCTGTTGTTTGTTTCAGAAATTGTAAAATCCATTTTCAACAATTTAAAAGAATAAATTTATAAAAAATCATTTAAAAAGTAGCGTGTGTGTAGTACATGTTAGCGGTAGATTAATTTGCTTCAGTTCAGCTTTGCCACACAATACAAATAAATTACACAATACGATACCTTTTGCTTGGGCCACGTGAATGATTACATTTCAGGCGTAAAAAAGTCTGTGCGCTTTTGACATGCTCAACCGTTATATTTTCGTTCGCAAATGATAGGGTTTTTTTCGTCCGCTTTTGATATGCAATTATTTTTCGTTTTGTGCGCAAATGCATTTTGCCCTGCAAAATGTTTTAAGAATGCCTAACAATTGGATAAATCATTATAATTTTGTTTATATGCTGAAAAGAAGTATCTGGAAAGAAAACCAATCGAATAAACGCTGAAGAAGACAAAACTTTCATGTGCTTGATTATCAAAGAACCAATGTTATTCAGCAATATATTAGTATTTACTATTTATTTTGTATTACTGGCATTTTTCGATATAAGTTAAAATTGACAATCTTCATAATAATGATTTAACAATACAAATACAAAGTTTTATGATATTAATGAAAATATGCTTTAGGGACTTTCACTTAACCCTTCTCCTGCTGAATTTTAAAATACATTTCTCCTTTACCCATGCCCTGTTGTATAATTATATATATCTTCACTGTGTACAGGTATTTCGCTGTGCAATCACTGCTGTGGAGTGCACGGGTTGCACAATCAACTTGTAAATAGTGCAGACCCTGATGAGACAGCTCCTGGGTCTTCACTAGTTACATGTAGGTATATTGACGGGAATAGCAAGCGAAGGGTTAACATTCATTATGCTATTATTTCTTACATGATTATTCAGACAGTGGCATTCAAATGTCCATTCCTCTGTCTTAAATTTCCAGATAAACAATCTAAAAGACAGCTATAGTATTTTTCTTGTTTGTTTCATCAAAACTTCACAGAATTGTAAAGAGCTTTAGGGAAGTATTTCAAGTAACACTGAGCTAATTAGCTCAAAGATCAATGCTACATTTTTCAGACAAATGCAGCTTCTTATAAGCTAACGACTCTTGACTTTAACTGGTCTGAAATGAAAAAGCAAAGTAACTCAGTGCATCAAAAACTATTCATGACCCAACATTCTTTAGCTGTTGTAGTTGATATCATAGTTTTGTGAAAACAAATTCCTGGACCATAACTTTGGCATTTGTAGCATATACTGTGTATATAGTTATATAGTCATCTTGAACTGTACCCAAATGACATACAACATCATCACAATGACACATAGAATCATATATATTTATTTAACCCTTTTCTTCATATATAAATGCATTTTCACTCATGCGCAAACAGAATTATGGAATTATATAGATCTGATTCTACACTGTCTGTCACAATCACAATTCATGTTTTAATAATGCTATAAAATAGTTCAGCTCGTTAATATAGCATGCAGGACAATATTATTTCTTTCAGTACCCCTTTAACAACTTGATTGTATATTTTCCTCAAAGATCTGACAAGCAGTTGCATTTACTTTAATCTAATCACACCTCACCTTTTCTTTTATCCATAAATAAAAACTCCTGAATACCCTAAGCATTCTGACATCTAATCTCTCCTCTTCACCTGTTTATAAAGTTCGCACCATTTTGATAACCTTAAATTAGACTGACATAGTAGCAAACAGTGTAGACCCTGATCAAACAGCTGCTTGAGGAGTTGTTTGATCTTGGTCTGCAGTATCTGTCCGAGTACTGTGAGTAATAATAGTGTATAGAATCTAGGTGTAGAAAAAAATGTAATACAGTAAAACATCTCTATAACGACCACCAAATTACAAGTAGTTTGTGTTAAAGGCAGGTGGCTGCTGAAAGCAAGGTGAAAGAAAAACAGAAAGCTCCTATTATAGAGCGTTCTGTTTTACTTTCACCTTGCTTTAAGCATCCACCTGCCCTAAGTACCAACTAATTAACACAATTTAGTGGCCGTTATAGAGAGGTTTTACTGTACTGTCTTGCTTTGTAATGAATTCAGTGTTTACGTACTATCACACAGCTTTACCCTTTACTCGATCCATGCATACGCTTTTCTACACCCTTGCAAACTGAGTAGACCCAGATGAGACGACACCTGTAGGAGCCGTCTGCTCTGTTTGCTTTGATATAAAATAGGGTTAATCCTACTGTAATTTGAAATTTGCGACGGTATATGAAGTTTTGTAACGGTCACAAATTATTTTAATGGCGACGCCAAAGGCGGAGTCATTAAAATAATTTAAGACCATTATAAACCTCATATACCTTTGCAAATTTCAAATTACAGTAGGATTAACAATATTCTTAATGCAATCTAACACAAAAAATGCCAAACTGCTGAATCCGATCTTAATGTCCTTTGTACCTGGATTTTCTCTATCCCATGCGCACGGGTGATTAAATGAGTGATGAGGCGAGAAATAGTGCACCAGTTTCTCTCAGATTTCTTGCTGTATCTGGAACTTTTCATACTAGTTCATACAAAGTCAAAACACCGGACCAGTTGTAAGTTTACTATTTCATTAGTCCTGAATAATTATGCAATAGCTATTTCACATGTTCAATTAATTCAATACACATGTCGGGAAAAGTGACGTTATCTTAGTCTTTGGCGCCATACGCATTGTCGTCTGTAACAATGACGTCACATTGTAACGTTATGTTTGAATTAAAAAATAAATAAGGAAGAATCTGGATCACAGTGCTAAGAGGATCTTAATAATTCTCCACAGGACACATGTGCATATAAGAGCCGGTCAAGTCGTGACAAAGTAAACAATTGAAATAACATGAAATACCGGGAATATGTGTCAATGTATGCATACGGATTTATCATTGCTTACAAGGAATATCACAGTAGATCTAAGTGTTAGATAAACAATGTGCATTGATATATTTACAGACAAATGGTGTTATTCGGTCGTTTTTGATTGGTTGAATTTGCGACATATAAAACACTTTTTATATGTCGCAGATTTGGTCACATGAGCCAATCAGATTGCAGGAAACTGACAGATTGCGTTAGAATATAGATATGATTCCACAGATTCTGCCATGACTCAAACTTTCTGGTTCATTTGCCATTAGAAAATACATCTAATAAATATTCATGGTATCATTATTTCATACATAAATATTCATGAAGGAAAGGGTTAAACACTATCTACATTCTGTAGTGAAGTATGTGTGGCCATCAAGCAGCTATACGATGCTCTAGTAAGACTGATAGGGAAGTAAATAGTGCAGATCCTGATCAAATTGCTGCTGGAGCCATATATCAGCATCTGTATCATTTGCCTAAGTCTGTCTATCTGAATGATTAAAGTATGGAATCCAGGTGTAGAAAAAGCTGTAACTAGCTTTGTAATGACTTTAGTATTATTGTCACACAGCTTATTAACTATATAAAGTCTGCAGTGCCTATTCAAGCAGCTGTACCATACTCTGGCTAGTCAGTCGCAGTTCTGCCAACACATGCATGAAATAGTTCGGACTCTTATCATCCTATATGTCCAGACTAAAATAGAAGCAGTAGATTTTTTTTTGTTATCTATATATAAAAGTGTATGAGGTAAGAGCGGAGATTATAGTTAAGCATTCATCATTGTTTGTGGACAGTTCAGTGTATAGGTATAACTTAAGGAGCTTGGGCCTTTTCAGGATATGGATGAGGTAAATTGTATTTCAACTATTATAACTATAGCATTTAACCCTTCCCACTTCAATACTCCTGTAAGAAATAATGAAATCATTAATATTAATTAGCTGAATAATGGCATATGTAGATAGAATATTTTTATTATACCCCCCTTTTGAAAAAATGGGGGTATATTGCTTTGCACATGTCGGTCGGTCGGTCGGTCGGTCTGTCGGTCGGTCGGTCGGTCGGTCGGTCGGTAGATCGATGGTTTCCGAATGATAACTAATAAACGACTTGGCCTAGAATCTTCAAACTTGCTGTGGTGGATGGTCATGACAAGTAGATGACCCCTATTGTTTTTGAGGTCACTAGGTCAAAGGTCAAGGTCACCATGACCTTAAATGGTGAAATAGTTTCCGATCAATAACTGCTCAAGGGTTTGGCTTGGGATCTTCAAACTTGCTGTGGTGGTTGGTCATGACCACTAGATGACCCCTATTGATTTTGAGGTCACTAGGTCAAAGGTCAAGGTCACCATGACCTTAAATGGTTAAATGGTTTCCGATCAATAACTGCTCAAGGGTTTAGCTTAGAATCTTCAAACTTGCTGTGGTAGTTGGTCATGACCACTGGATGACCCCTATTGATTTTGAGGTCACTAGGTCAAAGGTCAAGGTCACCATGACCTTTACTGGTGAAATGGTTTGCGATCAATAACTGCTCAAGGGTTTGGCTTAGGATCTTCAAACTTGCTTAGGTGGTTGGTCATGACAACTAGATGACCCCTATTGATTTTGAGGTCATTAGGTCAAAGGTCAAGGTCATCATGACCTTAACTGATGAAATGGTTTCCAATTATTAACTGCTCAATGGTTTGGTTCGGGATCTTCAAACTTGCTGTGGTAGTTGGTCGTGACCACTAGATGACCCCTATAGTTGTTGAGGTCACTAGGTCAAAGGTCAAGGTCACCATGACCTTAATATGTGAAAAGTTTTCAGATCAATAAATGATCAGTGGTTTGGCTTAGGATCTTCAAAGTTGCTGTGGTGATTAGTCATGACCGCTAGATGACCTCTATAGTTGAGGTCACTAGATCAAAGGTCAGGGGGTCTGGGGGGTATACATGTTTTACAAACATCTCTTGTTTTGTAGAAATTTTAGAGTCCGATCTATTATAATTTCATGGCTCCGACAGGTGCCATCTGATCTGGGTCTACTCTGTTTGCAAAGGTGTAAAAAAAAGTGTTATATGGGTGAAAGAGTTGATCCTTTTCATGCTAAAAATATTATTTCTTCTAAAAAAAAATCTCATTGGGAGAGAATTCCAGCTTATGATAAACTAAATTATAACCAAGTTTCAGACAGCTTTGGTTATCACCACCAATCCCTTCATTTTTTGGTTCTCATTAGAAACATCCCAGAGAGGTCCCAGGTCCTTATGAGTATCAGCAAGGTAGGATTATGCTGAGAAATAAGAGGTTTGAACAAACAATGCCTGGGCTTTATCCATTACTCCATGAATATTTATGTAAGAAATAATGACATCATAAATATCATTTAGATTATTTCCTTTTATAATGGCACATGAACAGAGGAAATTTTTGGCCATGACAGAAATTGTAGAATCATATTCTATGTAATTCCATAAGCAAATAGAGCAGACCCTGATCAGACAGCTAAAACAGGAGCCCTCTGATCTGGTATACTCTGCAAAGGCATTAACTCTTACAATGCGGGAAACAAGTCACTAATGTCCTTTGCAAACAGTGTAGACCCGGATGAGAGGACTCCAAGAGGAGCCCTCTCATCAGGGTCTGCACTGTTTGTCATGTTACACTTTTCTTTAGAAAAATCCCTAAATATTCACGATAAGCTTGACTTGTTTGAATTTTGGAAAAGTCCATTTGAAAAGTCGGCATAGTAAGGGTTACTAGTAAAGGATTAATATACTAGTTACTAGATTTAATAAAGAATAAAATTTAATTATCTGCTGTAATATTTCTATCCATTAACCCATTCCCCCATAGGCTATTTTAGAATTAATCTACCAAAAAGGAGCATTTACTAGGGAAAAGGTAAAATTTAGAAGTGTGCAGTGTTGAAACACCATTGTGATAAATAGAGCATTTGATCCAAAGGAGCAAATGCTCTATTTATCACAATGGTTTCAAAAAGTGACTTTTACAGAGGCGTAGAAAGGTGTATTTATGGAGGAAAGGGTTAAGATGGTTTAAAAAAAACATGTGCAATATTGTAGCTCTATGTCATGGAACTAAATTGGCAGTTCCTTTTCTCTACGTATCATAGTTATGCCAAAAAACAGACAATGCAAGCTTGTAGTTAATTGTTACAATAGCACACAAACACGGGAAACTGTAGAATCATATCTACTGAATATTAGTTCATAAACAAACAGAGCTGGCCCTTATCAGATGACTCCTATTGGTTATTATTATTTGGTTTAAAATATTATGTAAATGAATTTTTTTAAATGGCATATGTATACAGAAATGTTTGAGCATTGCAGAACTGTTGAATCAGATCTGAATTATTATACCCCTGCAAACAAAGTTTGAGGTTGTATACTGGAATTACCCAGGTCAGATAAGTTGGTGGACTGGTCGGTCCATCTGCATTTAACCCATTCCCTCATATTGACGACTTTTGGCGACTCTGTAAAAGTCACTTTGTGAAACCATTGTGATAAATAGAGCATTGCTCCTGTAGGAGCAAATGCTCTATTTATCACAATGGTTTCAAACTACAAAATTCTAAAAGTTTCCTTTTCTCTAGTTAATGCTTCTTTTCGGTAGATTTATTAAAAGAGGTTGTATCTAAAAATAGCCTATGAGGTAATGGGTTAAACATGGGTAGTTGGTGTCACAAACTGCTCCTTCAGTTGAACGTTATTGAATTGGTACTTGCCATACATAATAATTACAAATGGTAGATGTACAAAAAACACTTTTCATGTGTTTATAGTGCCAGGCATTGCAGATTTATTTCCACATGAACTTTGAGTACTTTTCATCATATGGGCATGTAATATGGGTAGTTGGTGTCATGAACACATTCTTTAATTTGAAAGTTATTGAATTTATATTTGGCATACAATAATAACCACCAACAGTAGATGTGCAAGTTTTACTTTTCATGTGTTTAGCACCAGGCATGGCAGAATTATCTCCCCATGAAGTTTGAGTATTTTAGTAGCCCTTGTTTTTGTGACCCAAGGTCTCCATGCAGGGTATTCCTCACCTTTAGTGATAGTTCTTAGTTTCGTAAGCAAACAGAGCAGAACCTGATCAGATATCTCCTACAAGAGCAGTCTGATCTGGATCTACCCTTGTTGCATAAGCATCGAGAGTCATCTCTCAGGGAATGTGTTAATTTACTTGTCTTCTCATCTGGATCCAGCCAGTTAGAATATGTTATCATAACATACAGTGCTAAAAGCTACTTCATGTACAGAAATGTTTTTGTATTTGTAAATACCTGAAATGTTTCTGATCAAAACAAGTTCAAACTCCACCACAGACAGTTATGCAATATTGATAGACTGTACTACAGTAAAACCGCTTTACAGGGGCCACTTGATGAATGTACATGGGTTTCCAAACTTCCCTTAACCCCTTGTCTTTTGAATGTTCTTTTAAGAAATAATAATGTTTTCTTTAACGGCATTATTATCAAGAGCATTTTGACTGTGACAGAAGCTGTAGAATCAGATCTACGGTATACTGTTTCACAAGCAAGCAGGCCGCAGACCCTGATCAGACCAGGCTCCTACAGGAGCTGTCTGATCTGGGTCTACTCTGTTTGCAAAGGTGTGATAAAGTGTTTATATGGAAGAAAGGGTTAACGGTTCTGAATGGCTTTTCATAACCAAAAAAGGCATGAATATTCATTTTGTGTATGATAGAAATTTATGACTGGTATGATTTTTAAAAAAAAATTGTCCCTGATTTTAAATATGCATACAGTAAAACCTCTCTATAACGGCCACTAAATTATGTTAATTAGTTGGTATTTAGGGCAGGTGGCTGCTTAAAGCAAGGTGAAAGCAAAACAGAACGCTCCTATAGGAGACTAGGAGCATTCTGTTTTACTTTCACCTTGCTTTAAGCAGCCACCTGCCTTTAACACGAAACACTTGATGTAATCTAGTGGCCATTATAGAGAGGTTTTACTGTATAATCATTGAGAAATTTGGGAAAGCACCATCTTGGGGTTGATCATATCCTTGTTGCCCTTTTAAGGTTTCTGAATTGTTGGCACTCTTCTTTTTCCAGCAAACCCGCAATGTTTTGTATGGTTAGATGATTAGATACCATTCTGTTATCTGTTAACCCTGTCCCTCTTATGAATGCTTTTTCACATGTTTGCAAACAGTATACCATGTTTAGGGTCCGCTCTGTTTGCTAATGAAATTATGATAGATCTGACTGATCTATAGCTTCTACCAATACCAAATATTCTAGTGTACATAATTATGTCGTTAATAAAATTCATAATGTTACAGTGAAACCCCTCTAAACCGGACGCTAAATTTAGCATAAATATCGGTCTTGGATACAGGTGGCAGCTTAATGCAGGGTGAAAGTCATGCAGAAAGCTCCTCTAGGAGCTTTCTGTATGACTTTCACCCAGCATTAAGCAGCCACCTGTCTAAAAGTATCTAAATTCTTCTCTACTAGAATTCCGGTTTAGAGAGGTTTTTCTGTATTATTTCTTACATGAATATTCATCAGTTAATCCTTTCCTTCGTATAAATACCTTTTCAAGCCTAAATTGTAAACGGAGTAGACCCAGATTAGACGGCTCCTACATGAGCAGTCTGATTTAGGGTCTGCTCTGTTTGCTTATAAAGTAATATAGATATGATCCTACACTTTCAATTAATACCAAATCTCCTGTGCACATTATGCAATATGATCATAAAAATTGAGCTAATAAATATTGATGATGTCCTTATTTCTTACATACCGGTAAATATGGAACGGGGAAAGAGTTAATATCGGATTGTATGTGACCTCAAACAACTATAGGAGACACATCCTATAAACACCCAGAGACTATTATGATGCTTATTATCACAGTATTTATTACAGATGTTTGTGCCATTTCCTCCATGGTATACAGTAGAACCTGTCTTAAGCGGTCATTCATTTGTTGAACATGGGAGTGTTAAAAAGCAGGTGGTTGCTTAAAGCAGGGCTAAAGTTTACAGGAACTTTCTGCATTTTTTTTAACCTGCATTAAGCTACCACTTGCCTTACAGACCCATAATTAGACCTTTTTGATGGGTTCTACTGTACATGTATACAAACCCTCTAAATGCTAAGTTTTTCAAAGTGGAATGTTCCTCCATTGTTTAACCCTCTCAATGCTGAATTTTCAAAGTGGAATAGTGGAATCATTGTTTAACCCTTTCCTCCATAAATATACCTTTCTACGCCTCTTTAAAGGTCACTTTTTGAAACCATTGTGATAAATAGAGCATTTGCTCCGTTTGAGCAAAATTATTGCTCTATTTATCACAATGGTATCATAACTACACAATTCTAACATTTTTCCTTCCTCTAGTAAATGCTCCTTTTCGGAAGATTTATTCAAAGAGGTTGGGTCTAAAAATAGCCAATGAGGGATTTGGTTAAAGGTTGAGTTCATTCAGTATAAAAGGGTATAATTTGTGAGAGTATTTTGAATGAAAAATTGTGCAGACCCTGATCAGAGGGTTCCTTTAGAAGCGAAATCTTTCCCGCATTCTAAGGGTTAAAAAACGGTTATACTAATTGGTTAACTTCCCTGATTTATAAATCTTAAATTACAAACAATGCAGACCCCTCCAGGAACCTATTGATCTAGGTCTACACAGTTTGCAAATGCCAGTTATCTTTTAGCATGATATGGGCTATATTGTTACAATAATGACCAACAAGATCAGGTTCCATGCTTATAAAATTTTTAGTTGAGTCTGAGTTCGTTCTCAAGTTTTTGATTGGTCAGATTTGAGCCTTTGGCTCAAATCTAACCAATCAAAAGCTTGAGAACCCAAATTGACCAATCAAAAGCTTGAGAACGAACTCAGACTCAACTAAAAAGCTTTATAAGCATGGACCCAGGTGAGACATTCCTAGAGAAAGATAGCAGCTCATCAAGATCCAAACTATGTGACGATTGCTTCACTCGTTTAATGAGAATTCATGTTTTTTTAACTGAGAATTTAAGCAGATGATAATTTTAGCTAGAGACAATGCCTTAGAATGGTGGTGATTAATCAAGTCAAACTGTTTCTCCCCCTGGTGATTTCCATAAACCATTTGCTGCATTAACCCTGTACATGCTGAATATTCCAAGTGGAATGACACGTCAGTGTCTGTCTGTTACTCCATTTAGTACTTGAAAGGCCTAAATTGAAAGTTGGTTTTGAATGACAAACAGTGCAGACCCTGATCTGACAGCTCCTCTAGTAGCCTGCTGATCTGGATCTGCATGGTTTGCAAATTATGCCAGTTAAATGATTTCCCATTTTCAAAGTGTTAACCCTATCAAAGCCAAATAAATTTGGACCTCTATGATTATCATCTGAATCAGATTTCAAAGTTGACGTTTTCTTCATTTACTTTCAATATATCACGGTGTCAAATGGTTTGAATTTCATCTAGATCCAAGCTGTATGCAAACTGTTTAATACAGAAAAAATGTTAACCATGTACTACATAAATATGCCTTTTAACACGTTTGCATACAGAGTAGACCCGGATCAGATGGCTCTAATAGGATCCGTCTGATCAGGGTCTACTCGGTTTGCTTATGGAATAATAAAGATATGATTCTACACTTCGTATACCATTTTAGATATTGAGCAAATAAATATTCATGATGCCATTTTTATTATACGCCCGAAGGGTCGTATTATGTTATGGTCTCCATCGTCTGGCCGTCTGGCTGGGTGTCCGTCTGTCCGTCCTACCGTCCGTCTGTCTGTCCGCACTCACCAAAGGGTAGTTGTGTGACTTTTTCTAACTAGTCGCACAAGTAAAATCATTAACCTGGCCATCTCTTGTGACATTAACCTGGCCATTTCTTGTGACATTAACCTGGCCAGTTGTGGGACATAGGGTTAGGGTTAGGGTTAGCTTCCAGATCATTCTTTTCCAAAGTTAGAGCCAAAAATAGTTTTACTTGTGGGACTAGTCCCGCAAGAAAAGATCAAAGGAAAAAGTCACACAACTACCCATTTGTTAGTCTGTCCGTCCGTCCGTCCGTTAGCAAATTCGTGTCCTGGCTATAACTTACTCATTTTTTCTCCGATTTTCAAAATTCTTTCACACAAATGTTCAGTATCACTTGAAGGTGTGTCGCGTACAAAACCCAATTGTGAACTTTCAAGGTCAAGGTCACAAATAGGGCGTTAGCAATTTTCGTGTCCTTGCTAAAACTTACTCATCTTTTCACCAATTTTCAAAATTCTTTCACACGTATGTTCAGTATCACTTGAAGGTGTGTCGCGTACAAAACCCAATGGTGAACTTTCAAGGTCAAGGTCACAAATAGGGCGTTAGCAATTCTGTCCGTCCGTCCGTTAGCAAATTCGTGTCCTGGCTATAACTTACTCATTTTTTCTCCGATTTTCAAAATTCTTTCACACATATGTTCAGTATCACTTGAAGGTGTGTCGCGTACAAAACCCAATTGTGAACTTTCAAGGTCAAGGTCACAAATAGGGCTTCAGTATCACTTGAAGGTGTGTTGCATACAAAACCCAATTGTGAACTTTCAAGGTCAAGGTCACAAATAGAGCGTTAGCAAATTTTGTGTCCTGGCTGTAGCTAACTAGACCTACATCATTACCTTTAAGGTCAGTCATATTTGAAGGTGAAAGGTTAAACGCACTTATGTCACGTTCGGTTTAAACTTTCTCGACTTTTTTTCCAAAGTTCAAAAAAGTCTGAAAGTCTGAAAATGATTGCTATGTACACTGTTCTTACCATGCTCATATCTTGGATATTTATTCACTTATTTCAAACTTGTTCATTCTGGAGTTATTGCCCTTTGATAGTTTCGGGTAGCAATTTCTTGTGCAACTAACTCCTCCTTTATTTTTCAACATAATTTTATAGAACAGCCTTCGGGCGTATATTGCCCCGTCTTGCGGTGCTCTTGTTTTTCTTGCATGAATTTTCATGGAGTGAAAGGTTAAAATGTTTTCAGATTGAGTGATATATAACTCATATATAACAATGACCCAGACATAACCTAACTGATAACTAGTAATTGATCCCAACACTATGGACCAATATGTGATAACATTTGCAAACAATTTGGATGCAATTGCTTGACAGCTCATCAGGATAGAACCCTTTCCTTCATATAAATGTTTGTTTTTCACATCTTTGCAAGCAGAGCAGACCTAGATCAGACAACTCCTGCTGGAACTGTCTGATCAGGATCTGCTCTGCTCTGCTTGCTTGTGAATAATAGTTCTGATGCATCAGTGTTCTATCAATACAAAATTGTCCTGTGTACATACTATTATAAAAATTCAGCTTATAAATATTCATGATGTCATTGTTTCTTACATGAATATTCAATAGGGAAAGAGTTAAACTGTTTGACACCCTGGCACTGTACCTGATAGAGATGACTTTAAAAGCAAAGTAGATCCAGATCAGACAGCTAAACCGTAGGAGCCATATGATGAGTATCTGCTGTTTGCTTATTTAATGATATAGATGATCCTACATTTTCTGCCATAGCCAAAACGTATTGTATTCATTGGCTAGTACGTACAAAAAATCAATTTGTGAATTTCCCTGTTTAATATTCATGTAAGGAAAAATGACATTATGAATATTAATAACATTAAATTTTATAATGGTATACTTTTATGATGAACACATTAATTTTGGCTCAGGTAGAAACTGTAGAATCAGATCTATATTATGTGATAAACAAATAGAGCAGACCCTGATCAGATCACAGCTCCTGTAGGAGTTGTCTGGTCTGGGTCTTGAGTAAATTATTGTTAGTAGTAAATGTTGTCTCTTCAGTTTTCAAATTTGATTTATCTTGCATGTCTTTTCTAAAACACTGGTTCCTGATGAGACACAGAGTTACTTGGCATCTCATCTGGATCCAAACTATTTGCAGAGATAATCATGTATCTGCCCACGGCAGACTAATGGTTAAAAAGTTAAAAAAAGGAAATAACCTTAGAGACACATGTAAGAGAACTGACCCATTTTTCTATTGATTATTTGCATGTTTGAAATTTATCAGCAGAGGCAGCACAGATTGATGTGAATTGAATAGCAGTTAGGGGAAAATAAACAACTAAGGTTGATGGGTGAAAAGATTAACTCTTGGCACATTAACCCTGTGAATGCTGAAATTTGACATTGGAATGGGTTATTAAATTATTATTGTCTGCCAGTTTTATCATATGCTAAAATTCTCGATTTTTTTATAACTTAAAAATGTGATCATTGTTAATCGGATTGGATCTCGATGAGGTTATTCATCGTCTCATCGGGATCCAAAGTCTTTGCATAGCTTAACACAAATTTGGCGCTTATAGCATGCAAAGATTTAAATGCCCACAGACATGCTTCTGATGATGGTTTTGATATCTCTGTATAAATTATGATACAGTTATTTATCATGTCTGATCTAATTTGTGATAACAAACTTTAGGGTTTCCATAGTGAAAGATTTTTAAATCAAATGTTCCCGTTGAGAAATGCAGTATCTATTAAAATTGTTTGCAAATAGCTGCATTACAATTAGAATATGAATTTTATTAACCCTTTCTTTCATTGAATGCTTTTTCATGCCTTTGCAAACAGAGTAGACCATACCAGCGGACATGGTCAAGTAGTTAACACGCTCGACTACAATACCAGGGATCCCGGGTTCGATCCCCCGTCAGACCAAGTTCTAAGGACGAGACTTTATAAAACCAAGGTCTGATGTATCAGTGATTTACACTTGGCATCTAAAAGAACTAGAGGAACTCTATCAATAATGAGAGTAGGGCATCGTGCCCGGGTTTCTCTGTATCCCCTCCCTTCTCTCTGGGGCATCCAATTAGCCCATAGTTGGCAGAAAAGGACTCTAATCAACACCAACAAACAAACCGAGTAGACCCAGATCAGATGGCTCCTATAGGAGTTGTCTGACCAGGGTCTGCTATGTTTGCTTGCCAAAAATTCCTGTGTTCATTGTGCTGTTATAAAGATTACAGTAAAACTCGGTTGTAACGAATTCCAAGGGACTGAAGGATTTACTTCGCTATAAACATTATTCGCTATATTGATAGTACGAAGTTCGCTATAAATTATGACTTTGACACACGACTGTTCAATATTTATTAAACCGTAATTCAGACATGTATGCGTAGCGATCAAACTCCCAAAATGCACATCATTCATCGTACAGCTTACTCTTTGTGGAAGAAATCGGTCATTTGCTTTTGAACACACGTTGGTGCTTGAAACTTACCAAATAACTATTTCATAAATGTCAGTGTTTAAAAAAAATCAGGAGCATTTGGTCGTTGCTCCAATGTCCGATGCAAATTGGGTATAGCGGACAAAGACTCCGCATATGTGGGCAGGGGCAAATATTCCTTATAGATCTGTGTCGTCATCGGTAGATTCTATTTTTAGCGGAAAATGCTGAAATAATATGCGAATGGGGAGGGAATAACAAAACCAAAAGACTTCAAGTATTTATTTTGAAAATAAAAAAACCGAACATCATATCTTAACAACCCGTACTTTTAAGTGCATATATATATATATATGCCCCGCGGCTAGCGGTGTTTAATTATACCCTACCACCGTGAAGAATACATGCTTTACGGATATGTTTTAACACCTATGCGACATGGTGTTAATCGTGCAAAATGCACAGGTGCTTGAAGATAGTAGCAAGGTGAAAATTCGCTTTAATGAAGGAATTTTAAAGTGTTTTGTGAATAATGGTACTGGAAAATCAATTCGCCATAAGCGAAAATTCGCTCTAACCAACTTCGCACTAAACATTATAGTCTGTATAGAATTAATGAAGATATCGACCGGGGAACGAAATTTAGTTCGCTATAAGTGGGAATTCGCTTTATCAGAGTTCGTTATAAATAAGTTTTACTGTAATCTAATTAATATTCATGATGTCATTATTTCTTATAATGAATATCCATGGAGTAAAGGGTTAATTAAGCCAGTAAGAGAAGAGTTGTAAATGAGATGCATACTGATCTTTCCAAATCTTAATACAGTAAAACCTCTCTATTAGACTATAACGGCCACTAAATTACATCAATTATTTTGTGTTAAAGGCAGGTGGCTGCTTAAAGCAAGGTGAAAGTAAAACAGAACGCTCCTATAGGAGTGTTCTGTTTCACATTCACCTTGCTTTAAGCAACCACCTGTCCTAAATACCAATTAACACAATTTAGTGGCCGTTATAGAGAGGTTTTACTGTAATTCTCAACCCAACCCTATCTTGCTATTACTCATTAGAATCACCTCTTCAGGACAGTTCTAATGAGTAGCAGCAAGATATGCTGAGTGACAGAGTGTGTATCATAATGAGACACCAAATTACTCAACTTCTTATCTGGAATCAAACTTTTTGCACAGGTTATCAATGTAATGCAGCTATTCCTGTATAGACAACATTTTCGTAGAACTTTATTGGAAGCAAAATATGAACAGCTAATGATTGATTTAATAGGAAGGTGTAAATAACACACATTGATTATAAAATGCATTTGTCAGCAAAATGGTGTTAAATAATTGACAGCCTTGCATTTTTTCCATACAGTATTCTCCCTAATAAATGCCCCCACTCTAATAAAAAACCCTTACTAATGGTTTTTATGGCCCCATCCTTTAGGCAACGGGGGCATTAAGTTTTTACCGTACGTCTATCCTGTAAAATTTTCGTCAGGTCTGTCCTTCATTTACGTACTTCCTGTTTGCCGACACTTTCATTGAATTTTGGTGATTGTTTAATGACAAAAGTTTTCGTCAAAAATTTCTTCTGGAAATGCTGGAATGATTTGATATTTAGTCGGAAGCATAATCATAGTGAGTTGTACAGCGTCTCCCCTTTTCAGGTTTGTTGTTCATCTACTTCCTGGTTGCCGAGGGAGCATCCGTGTCCCATGGACACATTTTCTTTTATTTTTTCAGTGATAAATGTTGATACAATTTTGTGTTTAATTAATATTCAGAAAGGGAGGAGCCAGTTTTAATTAATCAACGGATTAAGGGTCTATATGGGTTATTTACTATGTTATTTATAGAACTGAATAGCTGACTATGTACATGTACTTTCACAGCGGGAAGATAAAGCCCGATTAGATTTGTATAATTCTTCTGTAATAGGTTTGTATTCTCAAACTTTCAGAGAAGAAACAGAGACACTCTATTTTTGTGATATATTTGAATGTAACTTGAGAAAAGATTTCCCTTTGGACTCTGACTCTATCAATGCTGAATTTTCGGAGTGGAATAAAGCAGACCTGATCCTACAGTTTTTGTCATGGGTAAACTTGCCAGTGTTTGTATGTTTTAAAAGATATAGTGTTTGTATGTTATAAAACAATATAGCTACATTTTTAGCTCGTCTGTTTCGAAGAAATGACGAGGTATTGTCGTAACTCTGGTGCCACGTTGTCGTTGTCCTCGTCCTCGTCCGAAATCTTAACATTGACCATAACTTCTTCAATTTTTCAATTACAACCTTCATTTTTGGTATGCCTGTTCATCTTGACAAGGCCTATCCACACAAACAAAAATGATAACAGACGAGCGTTCGCACCCGCTTGCGGTGCTCTTGTTATAACATACAGACACTGGGAAGTTTGGCCATAACAAAAACTGTAGGATCAGATCTGCCTTATTCTGTTAGCAAACAGAGCAGACCCGGATCAGACAGCTTGTACAGGAGCTGTCCGATCTGTACTCTTAGAAAGAGGCTCAAAATCATTTAAATATGTTATTTACAACGTAATGTTTTCTTTTCCAGAGTAAGATGAAGAATTATGATGGGAGTCCAGGCCAGGAACATGATGATCAGGAACATAGTGAAAGCTCCATATCTTCAAGGGGAAAGAACTCTCACTCCCACAACAGTCCAAGCTTCAGTGACGACGAAATGACTGGGAGATTATCTCCCTTCCATTTTGATAGGTAACAAAACTCTTTTCAAAGCCCTTAAACACTGTTTCCCCTCATACAAACGCCTTTTTATGCCTTTGCAAACAGAGTGGTTCCAGATCAGACAGCTCCTGTAGGAGCTATCTGATCAGACTCTGCTCTCTTCCCTAATGAAATTATATAGATCTGAATTAAGAGTTTTTGTCTATGCTAACAATTCCTTTTTAAATGTTTACCTATAAATGAATAATCTTAAACATACCCTTTTGATATTTATATTTCCAGTCTTAGTGGCACACATCCCATATATAAGAGTACAAAGTATTATGTTCATTTTAAACTATTGTACACTACTGTAAATACCCCAATTACTGGGGTCTTCCTCCACCTGTAATTAGCTGGATGTCTTGATATGACAGAAATACTGTTGAAGTGATGTAAAACCCAGTAAAAACCAAAACCAAACCCAATTACTGGCACACTCTGTCTCCCCTCTCTACCATTTTGTAAAGCTGCATAATTCAGCTTAACCCTTTTCTTCATATGTATACACACTTTTTCATGCCTGCCAATTTTCAAACAGAGTAGACCCAGATCAGATGACTCCTGTAAAATCATCTGATCAGGGTCTGCTCTGTTTGCTTTTGAAATTATTTTAGATCTGACTTTACAGTTTTCTACTAATACCAAAAAAAGCTTTGTACAAATTCAATTAATCAATATGATGCATGGTATGACTAATTGTTTCTTATATAAATATTCAACAGGGAAATGGTTAACTTGGCATCATTTTCATACCCTTCTATCAGAATGACATACTGTAGAACCTGTCTTAACCCTTTCCCTCACATAAGCATGTTTTCATGCATCTGCAAACAGAGTAGACCTAGATCAGACGGCTTCTATAGGAGCCTTCTGATCAAGGTCTGTTCTGTTTGCTAATGGAATTTGAAAGATCTATTTCTTTACCTTCTAAGATGGCTACAATGGTCTACCTTACATATAATGTTTAATTATAACTATTTTGTCCATGAATATTTAGTAGGTATTGAAATTTGGAATAAACAGGTGGCTAAGTCCAGTAGAAGGTTTCTTCACTACTTTTGCCCTCCACTAAGCAACCACCTGCTTTTTACGATTCCTATGTTCAGTGATTGGCCACTAATAGGACAGGTTCTACTGTAGAAGCAGATAATGTAGACCCTGATCTAATGGCTCCCTTGGGTGCTGTTTGATCTGGGTTTGCACTATTTGCCGATGTTTTTCTATCCCAAATTAAGGTGATTAGAGTAGCCTACATTTTGCAATGAACAAGTAATAGTTTGAGTTGACTGTATTAACCATTTCCTTCATATAAATATGTTTTCATGCATTTGCAAACAGAGTAGACCCAGATTTACTCTTAATATCAGGACACCAAATTTCCTGTCTCGATCAGTTTTGTAAAGCAGCCTGGCAACACTTCAGTAGCCATAACCCCTTTACTCCATGAGTATATGTGTAAGAAATAATGACATCATGAATATTAATGAGTTTCAGTTTTGTTTTGACACATGAACACAAGAAGTGTTGGCCATGCCTGAAACTGTAGAATCATAGCTATATTATTTCATAAGCAAAAAGAGCAGACACTGATCAGATGGGTCCTATAGGGGCCATGTGATCTGGGTCTACTCCGTTTGGGAAGGCATAGAAAGGCGTATTTATGGAGGAAAGGGTTAAATGAAATTGACCAGATAGAGAAGCCAATAGTGCAGACCCTGGTCAGTAGTTCAATGTGGTTCTGCTATATTTGCCCAAGTTTGAATGGCAGAATATATAGGGTAAGTGTGGTATAAGGAAGAAAATCAGCGGTACATCTGGGAAATCTAGATGCATTTCCTACTTGTGAGGTAATGTTTTTGTCAGTTACAGATATGATAAGTGGAATAAGAGCTGCACTTGTAAATCAAGAGATTTACCCGATCTGTGACCCGAGTTCCATTTGCAAACAGCTTGGATCCATATAAGAGGTCGAGTAATTCCGTGTCTCATTAGGGTCCAAGCTGTTGGCACTTTGTCAGTAGTTTCTCAAAAGCTTGTGCCATGACACTTAATAGTTTCTCAAAGGCTTAATCGTATCAAAATCAAAATTGCACGAGATCTGAAATCAGGCAGACTTTTTTTTTCACAAGGGTTAACACCTTGATGTTTGTCCTCAGAGAACACATTTAGTACGACCAAGAAGCTCAACTAATCATGACATAAACGTTTGACTCTTTGATTATGTAACCCTTTCCCATGTAGAGACGCCTTTTCAAGCTTTTGCAAACAAAGTAGACTCCTCAGGAGCAGTCTGATCAGGGTCTGCTCTGTTTGCTAACGGAATTATATAGATATTATTCTACAGTTTCTGTCAGAGCAAAAACATTCATAAATAAATGTTCATGATGTCATTATTTCTTACATAAATATTCATATCTATATATCATAAATATCTATGTTTATACTCAAACCAATCAACTTCACAAATAGTAAGTATGTTGACTTGAATAGCAAACAATGAAAACTCAAGACTAGAGACCTCATTTAGAAGCTCTCTGATCTGGGTTTGAACTGTTTAATATTCAGCAAGGTTTGCCATTTTAGGCTGTATGGACTTTACTGTTATACAGTGAATTGATGGACTATTATTTAAAGGCTTAACCCAGTACTCCATGAATATTCATGTCAGAAATTATGGCATCATGAATATAAATTAAAATGGCATGGGAACACAGGATATTTTGACAGAGGCAGCAACTTTGTAAAAGAAAATTTATATTTTTCCATAAGCACTGATCAGACAGCTCTTACAGAAGCCATTTGATCCGGGTCTAATCTGTTTGCAAATGCGTTAGAAAACATAGTTATGGAGTAAAGGATCAGAGGTTATTTAACATAGTTATGGGTCAGAGGTTATTTATTATCCGAAAACTGGTACCTTAGTTCATAATTGTTAAACCATTCCCTCTTATGGATGCCTTTTGTCGCCTATGTACAAGTCTCTTTTTGAAACCATTGTGGACAAAAGAGCATTTGCTCCATAGGAACAAATGTTCTGTTCATAACAATGGTTTCAATACCACACAATTTTAAAAAATTCCTTTTTGTCTAATAAATGCTCCTTTTCAGTAGATTTGTTCAAAGAGGTTAGGTCTAAGATTAGCCTATTAAGTAATGGTTTATGGATGTTTTGGGATCAACAATAAACAAGTTTATTCTTCTCTTTTCACAGTGACAGTGGTTTTAGCCTGATGGAATCTCCTGTGCCGTCTGCTAGGACTTCTGAGTAAGTAATACAGTATATATAGCTATAGTGGTACCTGATGAATATTCATGTATGAAGTAATGACATCATGAATATTTATTATTTTAAGTTTTATAATAGCATATGAGCACAAGAATTTTTGGCTGTGGCAGAAATTGTAGAATCAGATCTTTATTGTTCCTTAAGCAAACAGAGCAGACCCTGATCAGATTGCTCCCACAGGAGTCATCTGATCTTGGTCTACTCTGTTGGCAAATGCATGGAAAGGCATCTCTGTCAGGGAAAGAGTTATTTACTAAATATGAGTCTTTAAAAGCAGGCATCTACTTATTGCAGAACAAAGGTAATACAAACAGCTCCTATGTTGGTTCTCTGGATAACTTTTACTACAGTAAAATCTCGATTATTCGAATTTTCTGTGTAGATGAATTTAGACCCTTTTAGGCAGGTGGCTGCCTAATGCACGGTGAAGTCACACAGAAAGCTCCTAGAGGAGTTTTCTGCGTGACTTTCACCATGCATTAAGCTGCCACCTGTCTTAAAGATCGATAATAATACGTATTTTAGTGTTCGAATAATCGAGATTTAACTGTACATGTTTATCCTATAATAAATACAAAAATCAGTTGTTTTCTATAATGCACTGTCTTCAAGTTTGCTGCATTGCCACAGAGACAGTATATGCATTATACCCTTGGAATTCTTCTGGCAAAATGGTACAGCCCATTATTGTTTGACAGCAGTGTAGACCCTGATCAGAAGGCTCCTTCTTGAGCCCTGTGATTATGGTCAGCCCAATTTTCCCGTGTCAGTTTACGTGTTTCTCATATAAAGGTGAAACATTTTGATAACACCTGCAGTGCATTTTTGTAGTACAGTAAAATCTCTCTCAACCAAATTAGAATCAGAACCAACCTGTAAGGCAGGTGGCAACTTAATGCAGTGTGAAAGTTAAGCAGAAAGCTTCCATGCAGAGTGAAAGTTAAGCAGAAATCTCCCAGAGGAGCTTTCTGCATGACATTCACCTTGCATTAAGTAGTCACCTGCCTAAAAAGATCTGAATTCTTTTGACTAAAGTTCCGATTTATAGGTTTGTTTCTGAATTTCTGAGATAATATCATGGTTAGGCAGTTCCAAGTACTTCAGATGAAACAGTAGATCTGAGGCTATGTTACATTTTATTGATATAGTAAAGTCTCTCAAATTCAACCAACCAAAAGAATTCTAATTCTGAATATTTAATGTTGTTGGTAGCTTAATGCAGGGAAAAAATATGCTGAAAGCTCCTATAGCAGTTTTCTGCATTACTTGTGCTTTTGCATTGATTTAAAGACATCTATATTAATAAACGATGGGTCGCTTTTACAAGATTCTACTGTAATATCTCCAGGAAATTATTGTTATGTTGTGTAAATTTTTAACCCTTTCCCTCATATAAATGCCTTTTCACGCATTAGCAAACAGAGTAGACCCAGATCAGATAGCCCCTATAGGAGCCGTCTGATCAGGGTCTGCTCTGTTTGCCAATGGAATTGGAAAGATCTGTCTCTTTTCTTTCTAAAATGGCTACAATGCTCTGTCTTCCATCCAAGATCCAAGAGAGATGCTGCCTAATGCAGTGTTTCATCAAGATCCACACAGTCACTGCTTGACATTCAGATCATGTTGGTTTTGTTGTTGTTTTTGTTATTTTAAAAAAGATGTAAGAGAAAAGATTGGTGTTATCAGCAGATGACATTTTTGCAGAGCAAAGTTGGAAAAGGTTGCATAAATATAAAACCCCAATAATTATTATGTAACTGTAAGATTAACTTATTATGTCATCTAAGACCAGGAGGTATATTGGAGATCTGTAATCTGAATTCCCATTAACCCTTCACTCCATACACTTTTCTACACCTTTGCGAGTATACTCAGTTCAGACGGCTCCTATAGGATCAGGGTATACTCTGTTTGCTTTTAATATAATATAGATATGATTCTACAGTTTCTGCCATGACCACCCATTCCTGTGTCCATGTGCTATTATAACAAATTAATCGAATTGATATTCATGACGTCATTATTTGTTGCATGAATACTCATGGAGGAAAGTGTTAAATCTTGTGAGAAGGGTGTAGTTTTAACCCATTACCTCATAGGCTATATTTAGATACAACCTCTGAATAAATCTACCAAAAAGGATCATTAACTAGAGAAAAGGAAAATTTTAGAATTTTGTAGTTTGAAACCATTGTGATAAATAGAGCATTTGCTCCTACAGGAGCAAATGCTCTATTTATCACAATGGTTTCACAAAGTGATTTTTACAGAGTCGTCAATATAAGGGAAAGGGTTAAATATCATTTGGAAACAGTGTATACTCAGATCAGAGTTTGCATGGTTTTTGGAAATACTTTTCAATGATGACAAAAGGAACTCAATTTATTTACTCTAACCTTTTCTGTCATACATACACCTTTTTGCATTTTTGCAAATAGAGTACACTCATAAGATGGAGCCATCTGATCAGGGTCTGCTCTGTTTGCTTCTGAAATTATAGTAGAACTGGCTGTACAGTTTTTAGCAGTACCAAAATTTCACATATATACATAATATGCCATTATAAAACTGTTAAATATTCATGATTTCATTATTTCTATATATTCAAGAGGGAATGGGTAAACAAAACACTTTTGATCTCTGGAATTCAGCATACAAAGTCTAAACATTCCTCATTGGGGATGGGTAGTTCAATTTGGTTTCCCAGAAGTTTCTGGAAACCAACATGTTGCCAATATCTAAAAATAGATTTGAGTCATAAGGTTATGCTTTATGTAAATGTCTAGTATGCAAGGCAGTCTAGGAATGTCATCATGCACTAGGCTTGACCTTTCTAATACAGGAAATTAGTGTATTGGCATTTGCAAGCAGTGTAGACCCAGACCAGAGGGCTCCTAGAGGTCATGATCTGCACTGTTTGTTATTCAAAATCCTCTGGTAAATTTAAGTCTATTCTATAATCAATAGTTAAATATCGATGGGCCATTCAACTTTGAATATTCAGCATATAAAGGGATAAGAATTTGGCTATTATGAAAGTGGTACATTAAGTAAGTAATTTGACCTTGGGAGTGACGGTATACATACTCAATATTGCATATTGAACTAGACCTCTAATATAATACTAAAAATGACTTGAGGTAGAGTTATGTGGAACAGTGGCTTAATCTGAAAACTATAATGGGGTATCAAATTGAGATGTATTGTTAAAGTTTAAATATAGTGGAACAGGATTTTATAAGCTAAAGGTCAGTCTTATAAAAGTGGTATGAAAGTTGGACAGTTTAAGAAGTGAAAGGATAATGTGAAGGTGTTCCATCTGCTGAAACTATTGAATATAAGTAAGGCAGTTATAAAGGGGATGTAGTACTGATACCCAAATTATGCAATAAAACAGCTGTGAGGCACTAGTCAGAATTCAATGTATTTGTTACCTGTGATCACATTGATGAGGTATTTTATTACTGTCAGTGTGTTGTATAGTTGGTTGATGAAGAGAGCTGTGGATTTTCTGTGCAGGTGTGTTGACAAAGCAATAAAAGCAACTGTGATAGGCCATTTATTTGGAGATGAGTCATCTCTGCTGAATGCCAGTATTGATACCACCATTCGTGAGGATCAGACTGAACCAGGTAAGACCATATCTTTAACCCTTTCCTTAATAGATATACCTTTTAATGCATTTGCAAACAGAGAAGATGCAAATCAGACAGTTCTCATTGGAGCTGTCTGATCAGTGTCTGATCGGTTTGCTTATGGAATAATATAAATCTTATTCTGTAGTTTCTTCCATGGGCAAAATGTCCTGTGTCCATGTGCAATTATCAAAATTCATCTAATTAATTATCCGTTATGGCTAAATTTTGTTCATTAATATTTAATTTGTTAAGTAAAGTATTTAAACTATTGTCAGTTGTCTGCTATAATTCTCAAAGGAATTTTTCTTCCTTGTCTCCTGAAAAATGCAATGAGAATATGAAATAGTTTGGATCGTGATATGATGCAGAGTTACTCAGTATATTATTTAGATACAGTAGTACCCCACTAAACAATTTAGGTCTGTTTAGGCTAGTGGCTGCTTAATGCAGGGTGCTCTGCTGTTTACTTCAGCTCTAAAAATTTCTTGTATTTATTTAAAAAAAACATCCCAAATTATCAAACAGTTTTCACCCTGATGACATACCGAGATTATCTGGGTTTCATATAGATCTACATGGTTTGCAAACTTATCACAAATTTACCAATAGTATATGGAAAGCAAGATGTGGACATACTGAGTCATAGTCATGCAGTGGCACCAGACAGCTGTAACTCCTACAGTGCAAGATGAGTCACTCATGTCCGTTGCAAACATTGTAGACCCAGGCGAGAGCGTTCCTAGAGGAGCCCTCTTTTCAGGATCTGTACTATTTGTAGTGTTACACTTTCCTTTTAAAAAATTCTTGGATATTCATGGAAATATTGACATGTTTGAATTTTGGAATAGTCCATTTGAAAATTCTCCATGGAAAGTGTAAATATGTATACAGTAAAACCTCTCTAAACTGGAATTCTAGTAGAGAAGAATTTAGATACTTTTAGGCAGGTGGTAGCTTAATGCAGGGTGAAAGTCATGCAGAAAGCTCCCAGAGGAGCTTTCTGCATGACTTTCACCCTGCATTAAGCTACCACCTGTCTCCAAGACTGATTTTTATACTAAATTTAACATCCAGTTCAGAGGGGGTTTACTGTAGTTCTTTCTAGTGATAGCAGTTGTCATTTGCATAATTTTGAATTGGGTATATTGATTGTTATGTAAATTTTCAAACTTGTTAATTGAAAATTGATGTATATACCAAGGGAAATATTGATATAATATTGATATCATGTAGGAATATAGTGCAGATTGCTGGTGTTGGTTCATCATTCACGGATTGCAGATACTGCCCGTTAGTGTTTGAAAAGATAACATGATTATGATGTGCAGAAATCTATATAAAACATATGGCATGCTTTGAAATGAGATGTCGGTATCACTCGATCTGTCTGTGTGTTGTCTGCTTTCAGTCTGTGTGTTTGTAATGCATTGTGCAGATGTTGGGAATAAATATGAAAATGTATATTACCTCAGAAGCAGGATAAGTTACTGTGAATATTCATGAAAGAAATGATGACATCATGAATATTAATTTAACAATGAATTTATGATTTTTGTTTTAAAATGGAATATTAACCCTTTCCTCCATAAATACGCCATTCTACGCCTCTGTACAAGTCACTTTATGAAACCATTGTGATAAATAGAGCATTTGCTCCTATAGGAGCAAACGCTCTATTTATCACAATGGTTTCAAATTACAAAATTCTAAAAAAAAATTCTTTTCTCTAGTTAATGCTCCATTTGGGTAGATTCAATCAAAGAGGTTGGGTCTAAAAATAGCCTATGGAGGAATGGGTTAACACATGAATGTTTTGCCAAATCAGAAACTGTAGAATCAGATCTATTATATCCATGAGCAAACAGTGCAGACCCTGATCAGATGATCTGATCTGGGTTTGCTCTGTTTGCAAATATAGAAAGGTATATTTATGGAGTAAAGGATTAATTGCTGACTGGCTTAGATCCAAATAAATACGAAGCAAATGTTTTGTTTGGTGTTGTCTCTGTCTACTAGTCTGTCTGTATTTTCCCCAAATGCTTGGAAATGCATCTGTCAGTTGTGTATATATACATAATTCTGTCCACTTGTAAAATCTTGTAGATTTAGTAATAAATTAATCCTTTCAGCGCTGAATTTTCAGAGTGGAATAACCCATCAGTTTTTAATCCATTCCCTCGAACAAATTCCTTTTAATGCCTTTGCAAACAGAGTAGACACAGATCAAACAGCTCCAGTAGGAGCTGTCTGACCAGGTTCTGCTCTGTTTGTTTTTGAAATTTCATGAGGTTTGACTACAATTTCTTCTAGTACCAAAACATCCTGTGTGCATAATAATATTCCATTATAAAAATTCAGCTCATAAATATTCATGACGATCATGCCATTATTTCTTATAATATGACTAATCAGCAGGGAATGGGTTAACCCATTCCCGCATATTGACGCCTTTTGACGCTTCTGTAAATGTCACCTGTTGAAACCATTGTGATAAATAGAGCATTTGCTCCTATTTATCACAATGGTTTCAAACTACAAAATTAAAAAAAAATTCCTTTTCTCCAGTTAATGCTCCTTTTCGGTAGATTGGATCTGAAAATAGCCTATGAGGGAATGGGTTAACTATAGTCCACGGAGTATGAAAGGTTTAAACGTTTTAGAGGATTTGAATGACAAATAGTGCAGACCCTGACCAGAGTGCTCCTCTAAGAGCCTTCTGATGTGTGTTTACACTGTTTGCAAATTACATTACATACGTGCCACACAGTCAAAGAGTTAAAATGGTTTTTTTTATGCAGATGAAATAGAATCTCAGGAAGTTAGAGAGGAAACTCTCAATGATCTGGACAGAACTCCCACAGAGACTAGGCTTGGGGTGAAGGACAGAGCCAAGCTGTTTGAGGTTGAAGAGGAAGAGGTGGAGCCAGTCTCAAAACCGGGAAAACAAAGGCCAAGTTCAAAAGCATTTGAGCTTTTTGAGAGCAAGGGCATTATAATAACACAGGTAAGATGTTATTTGAGAGATACTTTTTATGCACTCATCAAAAAAATGGTGTAACTTTCAGTTGCACCTGCTTTAAGGGCTTAAAGTATTAAAGTTTAGACAAGATGAATATTCATGAAAAATAATTTGCGAAATTTTATAAAGTAAAAACACAGATCTTTCAAATTCAATCAGCAAACAGAGTAGACCCTGATCAGACGGCTCCTATAGGAGCCATCTGATCTGGGTCTACTCTGTTTACAAATGCTTGAAAAGGCGTTTATATGAGGGAAAGGGTAAATGCAAGACCATTAACTGAAAATAAAAGAGGTACATTGTTGAGGATGAGGCCTAATTATCAATTTGATAAAAATGTGATAAACAGTTGTCTGCTGCTTTTTAACCCTTTCCTCCATAAATACGCCTCTCTACGCCTCTGTAATAACCACTTCTTGAAACCATTGTGATAAATAGAGCATTTATCACAATGGTTTCAAACTACAAAATTCTAAAATTTTACTTTTCTCTAGTAAATGCTCCTTTTGGGTAGATTCATTCAAAGAGGTTGGGTCTAAAAATAGCCCATGGAGGAAAGGGTTAACTTGGCATACGCTGTGGGAATTGCTTTTGTAAACAGTTTGGGTCAGCAATAAATGTTCCTAGAGGGGCACTCTGATTAAGACCGACATTGGTTGCAAAACAATATTCCATTTTGTACATCTTATCCTCTCATGCTGTATGGGCTCTCCTGGGGAACAGTCAACTTCGAAAGTTCAGCTTTCTCTGGGTTTTCATATGGAGTTGTTTCTCTCGTTACAGAATTGTGATCTATATTCTCATTTGATTTGCATTTTATTTGCTTCTAAACATGGTGCCTTGTTACACTATGTTCAATTGACACTTTTGTTATTAACATTTATCTCCCATTTCACTCTGAATAGACCTTTTATAACCCTACTTTTATGTAAGCCACCTTGTCTAGCACCTACAATGAAGCTCAGAGGGATTTTGTTTGAACTCTTTTTGCATCTACTTAACCCTTTCCTCCATAAATACGCCTTTCTATGCCTTTGTAATAACCACTTCTTGAAACCATTGCGATAAATAGAGCATTTGCTCCTATAGGAGCAAATGCTCTATTTATCACAATGGTTTCAAACTACCAAATTCTAAAATTTTACTTTTCTCCATTAAATGCTCCTTTTGGGTAGATTCATTCAAAGAGGTTGGGTCTTAAAATAGCCTATGGAGGAAACGATTAATATTAAGCTGATTTTAAGTTGATTTTAGCTATTAACCTTTGATGGGGTTTTCCCTCGTTCTTGGTCAATGCTTTTAGCAGTGCAGTGGTAGTAAACCATTGAATACAGGAAATGAGTGAACTGGCATTTGCAAACAATGATGACCCAGACCAGAAGGCTCCTAGAAGAGCCCTCTGACCAGGGTCTGCATTAGTTGTCATTCAAAATCCTTTAGCATCTTAAGCCTTTCATATTGAATGTACTTTATAGTTAACCCTTTACTCCATGAATATTCATGAAAGAAATAATGACATCATGTCGAATAGTCATGAAATTGTTATGATAGCACATGGACACAGGAGTTTTTAACCATGGCAGAAACTGTAGAATCAAATCGATATAATATTGTAAGCAAACAGAGCAGACCTTTATCAGACAGCTACTACAGGAGCCTTCTGATCTGGGTCTACTCTGTTTGCAAATGTGTATTGTTGGAGTAAAGGGTTAAACACTGAATAACCATTCCACATCTCATGAAAACAAACAGTAACAGTGATGTTTTGTATTTGTAATTATAGATGCATGGACCGATGGGTAACCAGGGAGAGGATTTGGAGGAACAAGATATAGATAATAAAGGTTTTGAAGGTGTTAGCAGAAACGCAGATACTTTACAGAATGTAAGTGATTCAGTGAGAGTTTTTTTTCATCTTATACCTGATAGAGACACAATTTGATGCCTTTTCAAAAACAGAGTAAGCCCAGATCAGATGGCCCCTGTAGGAGGTATATGTAGGAGCCATCTGATCTGGATCTGCTGCTTGCTTATCATTTTATTCTACAGTATCTGCCATGGCCAAAAAATCTTATGTTCATGGACTTCATGTACCATTATAAAAGCTCGACTAGTGAATATGCATGATGTAATTATTTCATGGTGTCAATATTTCTTGCACAAGTATTCATGAGGTAAAGGATTAACCCTTTCCCTCATATGAACACCTTTTCATGCCTTTGCAAACAGAGTAGACCCAGCTCAGACATCTCTTGTATGAGGCGTCTTATCAGAGTTTCTTATTCCCTGTTTGCTTATAAAATAATATAGAAAATCATATTTATGGAGTAAAGGGTTAACCCTTTCCTTATAAACGCATTTTCACGCATTTGCAAACAGAGTAGACCCAGATCAGACGGCTCCTAGAGGAGCCGTCTGATTAGGGTCTACTCTGTTTGCTAATGGAATTTGACAGATCTGTTTCTTTACTTTCTGAAATAGCTACAATATTTCACCTTGTATATTCCATTATAACTATTTTGTCCATGAATATACAGTAGGTATTGAAATTTTGAATAAATTTAGAACAGGGAAAGGGTTAAGTAAGTGAACTAAATGGGATAAATCATTCTTGTACCACATAAGGTTGCAGACTTTTAGTGATCAATTTTTCTGTTGTCAATGTTGGCATCACACTTTCTCTTCCTGTCTGTTTGTTGTACCCTCACAGTCATGCTTTCTATAACTTTCTATATACTGTAAAACAACCACCTTAAGGATAAAGTTATGTCTCTTTAAAAGCAGGTGACTGCTTAATGCAGGATGAAACTAATGCAAAAACCTTTTGAAGGAGCTTTCTGCATCACTTTCATCCTGCATTAAGCTACCACCTACCTTTTAAGCCCCAGCCTCTCTTTTGTGGTTGCTAGAGGGTTTTTACTGCATTCAGTTTTGTTTTAGCTTTTCTATGGTAGTATAAAGGTAGACGGACATATTAACTTCAAGCTGATTTTTGTTTTATAGTTCAAGAAACCAGCTGGTCCACAGAATCGTAGATCTCCGAGCAGAAGGCTTCGGCAAGGTTCAGACAGTGATGATCAGGATTTAGCACAGACTGAGGAAGAAAACAAAGTGATTCCAAATGGACATGTGCCACGTGACCAATCATTTACTCAGAACAGTTCAGATAGTGATGTAAATCACAACAACGCCAAGACTGGCATAGCCTTCTTGGACTTGCCCTTACAAGGGAATCAAATTAGTGGGCAGGTTGATGCCTCCCCGGACAAGTCACCTATTGGTGTGCCAAAACCTTTTGTGCCTCCTCTGGACTTTTCAACATTGCATGAAAATGTTGGTGGTCAAGGTAGGTTCTATCGTAACACGTTCTACAATTTCACTGAATGGAAAATTTTGAGGAGATACTGATGGCCAATGTTTCCAGTGTCTCACATCAAAATGCTGAAATGTTTTTCATGTCCCAGGCTGATAATGTGCTTAATGTTTTGAATGCTGAATATGGAAGTGCTGAAAATGGAATGGAGCATCTCCATATAACAATGAGTCTATTTCAATATGGAAAGCTTAATTTTCTAAAGAATTTTTAATGACAAACAGTGCAGACCCTGATCAGAGGGCTCCTCTAGTAGCTTTCTGATCTGGATCTACACTGTTTGTAACTCATGTAAGAAGTAATGTATATATGAATATTATTTAGCTTAATATCTATAACAGCTTATGAACTAGAAATTTTTTGGCTCTTGTAAAAGCTGTAGAATCAGATCTATATACATCCACAGTAAAACCTCTCTATAAAGGCCACTAAATTAAGTATTTTGTGTTACAGGCAAGTGCCCTAAATACCAACTACTTAACACAATTTAGTGGCCATTATAGAGAGGTTTTACTGCATTAGCAAACAGAGCATACCCTGATCTGGGTCTACTCTGCGAAGGTGCCAAAAGGCATTTTAATGAAGTAAAATGTTAAAATAAGGAAATTAAAGCAAGCATTGCCATGGCAAACAGCTCAGAATCCCTGATCAGACAGCTCCTATTACTAGGTCTTGTCCATTTCCCAAAATGTATTAAGGTGGGTAGGGGGTTGGGGTTTTAGTTTTTTTTAATGGATTATTTTACGCCCCAGGAAAGGGAAGATATCATAAAATCACTCATTAGAGTCACCTTGTTACTCCTAAGAATAACGTCACTTTATCTACCTTTCCATTTCTAATTTCAGATCCAATTCTGGCCCACAATGCCCAGAGTGTATCATACCAGCGTGCAAAGCAGCTGCCCTATCAGGAGGAAGAGGAAGACGGTGAGAATGAAGAGCCTTCGCCCCGGACAAACAAAGTGAAGCGGAAAGCTGGGTTAGTGTCGCTCAATGCATACTGTTTACATAGTTCAACTAATTACTTATTATCAATGAGTTCCCTGTACTACTTGAGATTAAACCATTTCCTGTTGAATATTCATGTAACAAATAATGACATCATTGATATTAATTAGATTGATATTTATAATGGCATATGAACACAAGAAACTGTAAAAACCGATCTGTATTATTTCATAAGCAAACTGAGACCCAGACTTTATCTACTGAGTTTGCAAAGGAGTGAAAAGGCATTTATATGAGGGAAAGGGTTGAAATTTATCAGCTGCAAAACTGGTATAGATATCTGTAAAGCCCAATGATTTGCAGTTTTACTTGATTCCTTCAAGCTTTTGAGAGAATATTGATTGAGTGTCAAACAGCTTGGATCCTAATGAGACTCAAAGTAACTTGGTGTCTCATCTGGATTCATACTGTTTGAAAATGCCAGTCAGGACACTTAATCCATTCCTCCATAGGCTATTTTTAGATCCAACCACTTTGAATCAAACTACCCAAAAGGAGCATTTACTAGAGAAAAGTAAAATTTTAGAATTTTCTTGTTTGAAACCATTGTGATAAATAGAGCATTTGCTCCTATAGGAGCAAATGCTCTATTTATCACAATGGTTTCAATAGGTGATTTTTACAGAGGCATAGAAAGACATATTTATGGAGGAAAGAGTTAACAGGATAAGAGTTAACACTTTCCTCCTTTCTACACCTTTGTAAACAGAGTAGACACAGATCAGAGGCTCCTATAGAAGCGGTCTGATCAAGGTCTGATTTGTTTGCTTGTGGAGTTATATAGATTTGATTCTACAGTTTCTGCCATGGCTAAAACGTTCTGTGTTCATGTTGTTATCGAAGGTAATATTATTAATATTCATAATGTCATCATTTCTTTGGTGAATATTCAAGGAGTTAAGGATTAACACTTTCCCTGTTCTATGTTTATTCCAAATTTCAATACCTATTGAATATTCATGGACAAAATAGTTGTAATGGAATATGGAAGGTGTAACATTGTAGCCATTTTACAAAGTTTAGAAACACATCTAATTCCATTAGCAAACAGAGCAGATCCTGATCAGACGGCTCCTATAGGAGCCGTCTGATCTGGGTCTACTCTGTATGCAAACATTTGAAAACACGTTTATACGAGGGAAAGGGTTAAGCAGTGAATCGATTCCAAACTGTTTAGTTAAACTCATAGAGCAACAAACTATGAAAAACAGTATTACAATGCATAATACATAGCCACTTAGTAAAAGTGCCAACTTTTCAAAATACTTAATCTATTTAATTTAACTCATTAAGGTTAAAGGTTTATATCAACTTGAAAAATAGATATCAAGTTAGTGGTACAGGGAGCTCAGAGTGTAAGGGCTTGCAAATCACATGTTTTTGACAGACAGTGGTGCTTTGGTGATCACTGGGTCGTTGCCTCTAGGAATCTTTCTTTAGTGTCTCTAAACCCTTTACTTCATAGATAGGCCTATTGATCATGACACCTTTGAAAAAAGAGAAGCCCCAGATCAGACAGCTTCTGCACAAGAGGTCTCATCATGGTCTTCTCTATTTGCTTATGGAATTACATAGATCTGATCTGCAGTTTCTGCCATGGACAAAAAATCACTGCTTCTTATGCTCCTACAGGTGCCGTCTGATCTAGGTCTACTCTGTTTGCGAATGCATGAAAAAAGCATTTACATGAAGAAAAGGGTTGAATGTTGACTGAACCGTTTTGTAAGAAAACCAACCCTTTGTACATTGAAATTAATGTAAATCCAGGTTGACCAGCTCATGCATATAGATAACTACCTTTGAACAGGGTCTATGCAGTTTGACACAATAATTCCTTTACTTGATAAAGACATTATTTATACATATGCCAACAGTAGACCCTGATCAGACAGATCCTAAATGAGTGTTAGAAATAATGATGTCATGAATATATAATAGCTGAATTTAATAAAAATAATATTTTGAAGTAAATATTTTGCTTTGGCAAAAACTGTAGAATCAAATCTATATCATGTTATAGGCAAGCAGACCTAATCAGGTAGCTCGTGTAGGAGCTGTCATATCTGGGTCTACTCTGTTTGCAAATGTGTGAAAAATCATTTATATGAAGGAAAGGGTTAAAACACTGTTACTGATCATGGGTAGCAAAAATGCTGACACTGTTGGTACAGTGGTTGGTCTTTTTACACTGAGGCTCATGTATATAAGATGGTTGTATGTACAGTAAAAACTTTGTAAAGCAACAACCAAAAACAGTTATAATTCTGGGTCTTAAAGTGAGGTGGTAGCTTTACCCATTACCTCATAGGCTATTTTTAGATCCTCCCACTTTGAATAAATCTACCGAAAAGGAGCATTAACTAGAAAAAAGGAAAAATTCAGGATTGGGTAGTTTTGAAACCATTGTGATAAATAGCAAATGCTCTATTTATCACAATAGTTTCAGAATGTGACTTTTATAGAGGCGTCAATATGAGGGAATGGGTTAATTAATGTAGGACTGTAGATGGAAGTTATGCTGAAAGTTCTTGCAGGGAGCTTTCTGTATGAGTTTTATCCTGCATTAAGCAACACCCACTTTTAAAGACACCTATCTTTATTCAAAAGGCAGTCGCTTGAGAGAGAGTTTATGCTGTAAATTCAACTAATTAGAAACCATTGTTCATGAACATAGATTACAATTTGCACACACAAGATCCCAGGGTCAAAGGTCAAGATCATGGGAAGAGGCCTGAGCAGTATTGCTGAAGCTTTCATCTAATATCTTGGTAGTATTAGTTATTACATACATGTATATTAATCAGATTTTATTCTGTAATCAGGTTTGTAATATTATTAAGAAATACCAGGTGTATGCGTTATGTATAATATGGCAGTAATTGAACATTTATTTCAATCATTATTCCAACATTATAAATAAGTGCATCGCTTCAGTCCATGTAAATGGAAGGTATAGGGACTGTTTGTGTGTAATATCAAACTTGTGGGCAATACAGAGACTCGATCATAGAAGTTGGGTATGAGGGTCGTGTCAAACTTTTGCACAAGACTGAATTATCCTCTATTAGGGCATTGTGTGTATGTGTGTTGCCAAACTTGTGCACAAGATTGAATTATTCTCTATTAGAGACATTGGGCATTGTGTGGTGCCAAACTTGTGCACAAGATTGAATTATCCTCTATTAGAGACATTGGGCATTGTGTGGTGCCAAATTTGTGCACAAGATTGAATTATTCTTGATTAGATAGAAACGATGATGAGGTTACTTTACTATATCTATAAGCTACTATAAGCTGCTCTCAGAAGCATAGATAAGGTGTATGAATTCGACACTTATTTTCAGAAATAGCTCCTCCTTTGTTGTAACCACTCTTTATACATGTCCCTTCAGGATGATACTAAAGAGAGGTCTTAAACATGGGCAGGCAGTAGATAGGATGGGTACGCATAGGTAATTAACCCTTTCCTTCATAAACACGCCTTTCTACGCCTCTGTAATAATCACTTCTTGAAACCATTGTGATAAATAGAGCATTTGCTCCTATAGGAGCAAATGCTCTATTTATCACAATGGTTTCAAACTACAAAATTCTAAAATTTTATTTTTTCTCCATTAAATGCTCCTTTGGGGTAGATTCATTCAAAGAGGTTGGGTCTAAAAATAGCCTATGGAGGAAAGGGTTAAACAAATTTCAAGAGTAACTCTTTATTTCTCTACCAAACCCTATGAGTGGTCACAACATAGTGTTTGGTGGAGAAATGACGATTTTAGTATTTGGGTATGCACATTAATTTATGTGTTTTTCTGGTACTGATCTGTCATATCTCTCATTTCTCAGCCAAACCCTATCTTGCTGCTACTCATTAGAATCGTATCTCCAGCCAGTTCTAATGAGTAGCAGCACAGAGAGGGTCTGGTTGAGAAATATCAAAACGTTTTGCATACAGTATCCAAATACATCTCTTATCTACAGCCTTTCATAAGGTTTTGTGGAGAAATTAAGATGTTTATCCCTTTACCTGTTCAATATTCATGTAAGAAACATCATGATTATTTATAAGCTGATGGTACACAGTTTTTTTTTACATTGGTAAAAACTGTAAAATCGTATCATTATGCCATAAGCAAACAGAGTAGACCCTGATCTGATGGCTCCTATACTATAATAGGAGCCATCTGATCTTGGTCTACTCCATTTGCAAATGTGTGAAAAGATGTTTATATGATATAAAGGGTTAATATTTGAAATACGCCCCTTTTTAATGGTCCTGTAATAGATATCAACAAGAAACTTCATAGGTAGATTGATCTCGATGAGAAAAAATCATCACTCTCTTTTGCATAATTTAGGAGTTATTGCCCATTGTTATTTTTCATACTTAAGATTTGTCCGCAGTTGTGGAGAATCCTTCCGTTCTACCGATTCTCTTGTCTTTGATCAGTTCTACTCGGCTCTTATTACTGTCTATTTAGCTGTCTGTTGATGATTTCAAGGTTATTAATTTCACATTTTTTCTATAATAAAAGAAATGCTAAGTTTGTAGAATGTGTATAGGAACTAGCAGACATAACTATTAGCAGACTTTCCTATCTAAGTGTTTCAAACTACCTAATGACAAAATATTAGCAGAATCAACATTATCAAGTTGCTATATATATGGTAGATGGTATTCAGAGAAATAATGACATTGAATTTTTATGATGTTTTGGCCATAGCAGAATCAGACCCTATATAATTTCATAAGCAAGCAGAGCAGATCCTGTCAAACTCCTACAGGAGCCATCTGAACTTGGTTTACTCTGTTTGCAAGGGCGTTAAAAGGCATATTTATGCAGTAAAGGTAGAATTAAACTTATATAATGGCAAACGGTGAAGACCCTGATCAAAATGCTCCTTCAAGAGCACTTTGATCTAGGTTTGCATTATTTTCCTAAGTTTGTTAGCCTTAATACTTAGTGTAATTATGGTATTTGGAGTCTCATCTGGACCTAATTATTGCATAATGTATCACATTTTATTCGCCCATAGTGTAGAATAGTTTATTATTTATCAGTCACACCTTATATGGTTTGCTCTTACAGTAAAACCTCTCTATAACGGCCAATAAATTACATCAAGTATTTTGTGTTAAAGGCAGATGGCTGCTTAAAGCAAGGTGAAAGTAAAACAGAACGCTCCTATAGGAGCGTTCTGTTTTACTTTCATCTTGCTTTTAGCAGCCACCTGCCCTAATTACCAACAAGTAGCCAAGGCTGTAGTTAAGATGTATACTAATCTGTCAAAATCTCTTTTTTCTCAGCTAAACCTTATCTTTCTGAAGCTTATTAGAATTGCCGCTGAGAGCAAAATAAGATTTTATTGAAAAATATAATGAAATATATTTTTTAACCCTTTAGTTGTCCAATATTCATGTAAGTAATTAATTATAAAATTTGCAAGAGAATTTTTGCTTTGGCAAAAATTGTAGAATAAGATCTTTTCTCATGTCATAAGCAAACAGAGCAGACAATGATGTCTATAGGATCTGTCTGATATAGGTCTACTCTGTTCGCAACCGCGTGAAACTGTTTATATGCACATGAAGGAAAGGGTTAATAAGATATTTTTGACTTCCCTTTTTTATCTTCAATCCAGAGTACCAGGTGATTCCAATAAAGTATCAGCAAGGTTAGAGCTGAAAGAAAAAGATAGAGAAAACAGATTGGCTTAACCCTTTTCCTCATATCAAACTTGTTCATGCCTTTGCAAACAAAGAAGACCCAGATCAGATGGCTCCTGTGGGAGCCTTCTGATCAAAGTCTTCTCTATTTGCTTATAAAATAATATAAATCTGATTCTACAGTTTCTACTATAACGAAGGCATTAACCCTTTCCTCCATAGGCTACTTTTAGATCTAACCTCTTTGAATAAATCTACCCAAAAGAAGCATTTGCTAGAGAAATGGAAAATGTTAAAATTGTATAGTATTGAAACCATTGTGATAAATAGAGCAAAATGCTCTTTTTATCACAATGGTTTAAAAAAGTGACCCGTAGAAAGGCGTATTTATGGAGGAAAGGGTTAATAAACCATCGTTCAATTCAGCTTATGAATATTCATATAGTCATTATTTCTTACATGAATATTAAACGTGTGAAGTTTTATCTGGGTTTCTGAGATTATTTGTGTACACTGAATCAGAGCAAATCACATATGAGGTCATTTCCAGTAAGGCAGTACAGTTAGACTCTTTAACAATTTATCAATCTTTGATGATACTGAATATGCACTGAATATGCACATTTACCATGATTTATCAAAGTAATCGGGCAAACTTCGACAAATAATGCAAACCCAGATCCCTCAGAAGCAGTTGTATCAGGATCTGTCTGCAGTATATTTTGTCAATATAATTTCATTTCCCAAAATAATACAGAACAGACTTATTCAGCTTTACAAATTGATTGGCGATCGGGTGTCAAAGTCTTTAGGGTAACCATTTTGTAGTCATGTTGTATGAAATTGACCGAGTAAATACAGCATTAGATATAATCGATATGCAACGCCTTCTGGAAATGAATCTTTGTAGACATCCTTATAAAATATTTACAGAAAGTTGAATAATCGTATGAATAATTTAACAGAATGCCTGAAATGAAATGATAGCTATTTCAATCTTGCTTACTGTGTAAAATCAGATCCAGCAACATTTGAGCTGTTTGTCCAAAAAAAAAATTCTTCAGATTTATTTCCATATTAACCCTTTCCTCCATAGATATGCCGTTCTATGCCTCTGTAAAAATAACCTATTGAAACCATTGTGATAAATAGAGCATTTGCTCCTATTAGAGCAATATCAAAAATTAATGCTCTTTATCACAATGGTTTCAAATTACAAATTCTAAAAGTTTCCTTTTCTCTAATTAATGCTCCTTTTGGGTAGCAAAAAATTCAAAGTGGTTGGATCTAAAAATAGCCTAAGAACGAATGGGTTAAATGATGTAAATTTACAGAAGAACTTTCTTCAAATGTAAAAGAGATTGAGTGTTTCTCAATTTCTGTTTTACAGTAGTTTTAGTTTAACACGTAGAATCTTGACCCTTTACTTCATGTTTATTCATGTAAGAAATAGTTACATTGTAAAAATTAATAAGATACTAATTACAGTCAAACCCCGCTAATGCGACCACTTAAAAGAGGTATAATTCTGGGTGCTAGATGCAGGCGGTAGCTTAATGCAGGACAAAAGTAATGCAGAAAGCTCCTAGAGGAGCTTTGTGCATTACTTTTGTCCTGCATTAAGCAACCACCTGCTTATAAAGACACATATGTCGATTCATTAAGTGGTCGCATTAGAGGGGTTTTACTGTATTTATAATTGCATGTGAACACAGACAGTTTTCGCCATGGCAGAATCTATACAAGTTCATAAGCAAACTGTTTAGACCCTGATCAGACAACTCCTACAGGAGCCATCTGATATGGGTCTACTCCGTTTGCAAATGTGTCAAAAATCATCTTTATGGGATGAAGGGTTCAGCCCTTTTTAAAGCCTTTTGCAAACAGAGTGGAACCAGATTTAGTTGCTTCATCTGATCAGGGACTACTCTGGTTGCTTGTGGAATAATACAGATCTGTTTCAACAGTTTCTGCCATGACCTAGAATTCCTGCTGCTCTTTTTCCATTATGATAATTAAGCTAATTAATATTCATGATATCATTATTTCTTACATGAATATTCATGGAATAAAGGGTAAAGAATAGAACTTTAACAGCAGTTCATTACTTCGGCAGTGGGTGGGGGAGGTTTTACAAGTCACACTGTTATAATAACCATTACCTTTTGACTTCAACCCTTTCTCTCATGTAAACCCTATTTCACACCTTTGCAAATAGAATAGACCCAAATCAGACAGCATCTGCAGGGTCTGCTTTGTTTGCTAATGAAATTTATAGATCTGATTGTACAGTTTTGTCTAGTCGAAAATTCCATTGAAAATTTTACCATATAAAAATTGAGTTAATGAATAGTGATCAACTCGTGTATAAATGTTCATTAGGGAAAGGGTTAACTTATGCCCACAATAATGGACCATTGCGGTTGTGGTATGTTATTACAGCACGCCTATGGAGGATGACGATTTACCACCATTTTCACAAGTGGATCAGGACCAATACAAACTACACAGGTTGGTCATGTGACATCACGTCATGCCACGGCTGGAAATCGATGATGCACCTCAAATTTTAATACCTGTGTATCTTATCTATTTATGATTTGGGATATAAGTGCTGTTAGTCATTACCCAATATGGGAAACAAGATAACTGACATTTGCCAACAGTGTAAACTTGCACCAGAGGACACTTAGATAAACCCTCTGATCAGAGACTGCACTCTTTGTCAATGAAAATCAGTTGAAAATTTAAGGGTTTAACCCATTACCTCATAGGCTATTTTTAGACCCAACCTCTATGAAAGGAGCATTTACTAGAGCAAAATGCTCTATTTTTGCAATGATTTCAAAGAGCAACTTTTACAGAGGCATCAAAAGGCATCAATAGAAGGGAATGGGTTAATACTGATTGGACTCGACTGGTAAAAAAATCTTATGTACTATTCCACATTCAACATTCAAAGAGTTGAAGGAATGCAGTTAAGACTAAAAGGCTTTTATCACTTATATCCAAGTGTGCGGGCTAGCAGCAATCATTTCTTCATTTAATGTGTTTCTTTAAAGACTTTTAATTTTCGCCAGGTTTGTTTTGTTTCATATTAAAATCATTAATATTATTCTCATGTCAGTTAAATTAAACAGAAAAGTTTGAAGACCATTAGATTTTGATTTGGTTCATTTTTATATTATATTCATAGGTTTCTACTTGTCAGGTATAATATTTATAACCATAAGAAAGACATGATTGTTGAGGTCCAATAGTAGAAATAGTTCTAACATGATAAAAGCCATTTTATATGGCTATTTATTTCAAATGGGGGCTCAGCTTTTCAAAGAATAGCCAACATCGTTCTGTTTATTCTGATGTGTCATTACTCACCCCAGTTACTGCTCAAGGTGAGCTATTGTGACTACTTGCTGTCCTTCTCCTTAAACCACTGTATGAAAAGTGATAAAACTTGGCATAGATGTTCCTAGTTGTTCAAAGACTTGGAAGGCATTGAATTTGTACTTTCTGTCTGTTTGTTTGTCTGCGCTGCTCCAAAATGGCTGGGCAGATTTCAGTAAAACTTCACAACAGTGATAACCACAAAGTGTAGTTGCGCAGAACGCCAGGATGATATGGTTCAATTATTAGCTTGTCTGTTTCGAAGAAAAGTCGAGCTATTGTGATCATTGGGTCGTAGGCGTTGTCGTTGGCGTCGTCGTCTTCTTCGGCGTGCAAAAACTTTAATGTAGCTCATTACTCGAAAAGTTAAAAGGTATCAACATGAAACTTAATAGGTTACTAGATCTCATTGAGGGTAAGGCCCCTACATAAGAACCATAACACTTGATTTTGGAGTTATGGCCCTTTATTTTTTTTAAAATCTTTTAATTTATCTGGACAAGTACCAAATCAGACAAGCGTTTGCATAAGATCTCAGTTTGTCATAAATGACTTTGCAGATTTCAATAAAACCCTACAACAATGAATACCATGAAGTTAATCCTTTACTTCATAGATATGTTTTTTTATTGCCTTTGTATACACAGAGTAAGCCCAGATCAGATGTAGGATCCATTTGATCAGAGTCTGCTCTGTTTGCTTATTAACCCTTCGCTTGCTATTCACGTCAATATACCTACCTGTAAATAGTGAAGATCCAGATGAGACAGCTCCTGCAGGAACTGTCTCATCAGGGTCTGCACTATTTACAAGTTGATTGTGCAACCAGTGCACTCCACAGCAGTGATTGCACAGTGAAATACTTGTACACAGTGAAGATATATGTAATTATACAACAGGGCATGGGTAAAGAAGGAGAAATGTATTTTAAAATTCAGCAAGAGAAGAGTTAAATAATATAGACCCAGCCTGGTGCCTATAAAACGTTTTGAGGCTGAATACAGTATCATTCTCAAGCATTTTCCAAGTCATATTTTGGCGAAAGCTTACAATCTGGAGCTTGAGTCTGATGTTGTACTCATACTCAAAAAGTTTTATAGGCTTCAGGCTAGATTCTAGTTTCTGCTATGGACAAAATTCACTGCATTCATATTGCATTTTAATGCTTTGTCTCATTGATATTCATGATGGCATTATATTCATGGAGTAAAGGGTCAATGTTATTTGATGATCTTAAGTACTGCCTTTCCTTAATGAACATTTATTCTTGAATTGGTCACACCCTGGTCAGATGGCTCTTACAGGAACCATCTTATCTGACTCTACCCAGTTTGCAGAAATGTTAAAAAGTATTTATATCAGGGATAGGGTTAATGTTATTTGGTGATCCTAAACACTGTTTAAATCTTTGCTACTTTGACCGGCTGAGTAACCAAGAATATTGATGAACCTTATTTCATTTTTCATAGATACATTTTACAGTATTCATTCCAAGCTTAAGTCATGGCTGGTTGTTGTATCTGAACTCTAGATAAGAGGAGTATATAGGGAATTTAGGTATTCATTCTTTTTTTTACAGTAAAACCTCTCTATAATGGCCACTAAATTACATCAAGTATTTTGTGTTGACGGCAGGTGGCTGCTTAAAGCAAGGTGAAAGTAAAACATGTACAGAACGCTCCTATAGGAGCGTTCTGTTTTACTTTCGCCTTGCATTAAGCAGCCACCTGTCCTAAATACCAACTAATTTACACAATTTTGTGGCCGATATAGAGAGGTTTTACTGAATATATATTTCTTCACCAAATCCTGTCTGGCTGGTACTCATTCTCCCTGAGACAATTCTAATGAGTACCAGCAATATAGAGTTTGGCTAAGAAATATGAGATTTAACCCTTTACACCAGAACTACGCCTTTCTATGCCTTTGCAATCAGAGTAGACCCAGATCAGATGGCTCCTGTAGGAGACGTCTGGTCAGGGTCTGCTGTGTTTGTTTATGACATAATATAGATATGAGTCTACAGTTTCTGCCAAGGCGAGAAATTCCAGTGTCCATTTGCTATTATAAATATTAATCTAATTAATATTCATGATGTCATTATTTCCTACATGAATATTCATGGAGTAAAGGGTTAAATAGATTAGTACACCTCTTATGTACAGTTCTGTTGTATCTCACAAATGGTGAATGGCTTCTAGTATTTTTACCCACCAGTTGTAGTTTATTTCCCATCTTTCACCGACCTTGCAGCAGTAGGCAGCTTTTCAAGTCCATTATTATAGTGTTGATAGGCTTTGCATGTATTTTTCAGGCGATTGACCTTGCTGTTGTTTTTTCACTGTTGTGAAATTTATTTTAGTTCTGCTTTGAACGTGAAATTTAGCAAATTTATCTCCATATTGTAGCATATTTGATTTGATTAGATGCTGCTGATTCTTAACATTTTTTATGCAATGAAAGTATGTTTTTCCTCTTTTTTTATTTGTTTCAATATTTACACTACAAACTTGTAGCATCAAAGATGCATTTAATTAAGGTTTTAACTGAGTTGACATGGAAATATTCAAAATTTGTAACCTTGCTGTAAGATGAATATTTTCAATAATTTCCAATTTTAAAATGGGTTACCATTAATTATTTGTGAAAATGGGCATTGAAAAAGAAAAGATGAATAGAATTTCCTGAAAAATGTAACTATCGTACATTGTAGTTTTTTTTTTTTAACGTTTACCTGTAACCTTATGAATATTTATATAAGACTTTTACCTCAAGAATATTTATTAACTTTTTTATTCAGTGCTCCCTCCCTACAACGGCCCTCTCAATAACGATTCCCTCCTTACAACAACGCATGTCACTGTTTCCGAAACAACAAGGCTCCAGAAAACAACGTTTTTCCATCGTATTTTCTTTATGCCTCCATCAAACCCTATGTTTTGACCACTCTTTAGAATCGTCACTTTGTGACGATTCTAAAGAGTGGTCACAACATAGGATTTGATTGAGGCATAACGGTTTTAGTTCTCGAAATACACCTTATCTGGGGATCTGCAAACAAGCTAATTATATTTGATTTTCCCTCCCTATAACAACTCCCTCTGAACAACACATACAATCTTCGTATCCCAAAGGGTGTCGTTGTAGAGAGGGAGCACTGTAGTACCATTATAGAAATGCAGTGAATTGGTCAACAAAGAATGGAATTTTGGCCAATTGCAGAAACTTTAGAATCAGATCTATATTACTTCATATTAGCAAACAGAGCAAACCTTGATGAGACAGTTCCTAGAGGAACCATCTGATCTGGGCTTACTCTGTTTGCAAAGGTGTTAAAAGGTGTCTCTGTAAGGTAAAGGGATAATACCTTCTTCCTCTATCACCATTTTACTATAGCTTGTATTTGCTAGAAGGTAAAATACTGGCTAATGAAGCTTCTTCCCCGCCATTTGCTGTAGGTTGATATTGGCTTTCAGAATTGTTTCATCAAAACAAACCACAAAGCAAGCCAGATCTATATAAGGACTTTAACCCTTTCCCTGTTCTATGTTTATTCCAAATTTCGATACCTACCGAATATTCATTGACAAAATAGTTTAAAAGAAATATAGAAGGTGATACATTGCAGCCATTTTAGAAACTAAAGAAACAGATCTTTTAAATTCCATTAGCAAACAGAGCAGACCCTGATCAGACGGCTCCTCTAGGAGCCGTCTGATCTGGGTCTACTGTGTTTGCAAATGCGTGAAAACACGTTTATATTAGGGAAAGGTTTAAGGCTTTATTCCATACATATGCCTTTCTGCACCTTTGCCTTCAAATACCTAAATGCCTTTTCATAGCTTTGCAATCACAGTTGACCCAGATGAGATGGTTCCTGTAGGATCAGGGTCTGCTCTGTCTACTTATGGAGAATTATACAGGGTCTGGTTCTACAGTTTCTGCCATGACCAGCAACAATCCTGCATTCATACACCAGTATAAATATTTAACTGATAAGTATTAGTGATGTCATGATTTCCTGCATAAGTACTCATGAATATTCATGTACATTTGTATTAGAAATTATGATATCATGAATATTAATTAGAATGTGTTATAATAGTACATGGACATAAGATTTTTTGGCCATGACAGAAACTATAAAATATTTATGCTATATCATATTAAGCAAACAAAGCAGACCCTGATCAGAACGCTCCTGTAGGAGCCCTCTGATTTGGGTCTACTCTGTTTGCAAATGCGTAGAAAGGGGTATTTATGGAGGAAAGTGTTAAAATATGATACCGAATTTTGGAATTCCAATTTAGAGCTTTAAAGGTCATGTATCAGTTAACAAAACATTTCCACATTTCTTCATATTTAATACTTTTAATATCCCATTAAGTTTGTTCTGCTGTGTTTAATGAGTTGTTATATTGGAGTGATTCATATGTACATTCTGTTTATGTTGGGCATGAATTGTTAGTTACATACAGCTGTATGCATCTACATGTATTGAACTAAAGTATGCAGAGACTAACAGGTTTGTCTATAAGTTGCATGTGGATTCAATTGAAATGTTGATCTGAAACTTGCTGACTAATTAAAACTAAATTGTATCTCCTCCAATTCTAAATATTGATTTTAAAAAAGTAATGTATAAAAAATTATTGAAGAAAATGATTTGTATGACAAACAATGCAATTCCTGCTCAAAAGGCTCCCTCAGGGGCACTTTGGTCTGGATCAAGACTGTTTGCAAAGATTTTATTTACTTGGTTCCCACACTTTAAGGGTCAACAATCAAATATACATACATTGTATATAGAACACTCAACGTTCATATCAGATGTAGATAAGAACTTATACCTTTCCTCCATAAATATGCCTTTCTACCCTCTGTAAAAGTCACTTTATGAAACCATTGTGATAAATAGAGCATTTGCTCCTATAGGAGCAAATGCTCTATTTATCACAATGGTTTCAAACTACAAAATTCTAAATTTTTTCCTTTTCTCTAGTTAATGCTCCTTTTCGGTAGATTTATTCAAAGTGGTTGGATCTAAAAAAAGCATATGGAGGAAAGGGTTAACAGTCAGTATGGTTGACATTTTTCATATACATGTACAGTAAAAGCTCAATTATTCGAAATTTTAGTATAGAAGAATTTAGATCCTTTTAGGCAGGTGGATGCTTAATGCTGGATGAAAGTCGTGCTGGAAGCTCCTAGAGGAGCTTTCTGCATGACTTTCACCCTGCATTAAGCTGCTACCTGTCTTAAAGATTGATAATGATACGTATTTTAATGTTTGAATAATCGAGATTTTACTGTATGAAGCAATAGCTATTAAAGTGAAAGTCCCTACAATAAACATATATTTTCAATCACATCATAAAACTTTGTAGTTGTTGCATTCAACCATTATTATCAAGTTAGTCAATTTGAACTTATATCCAAAATGGCACTGTAATGCAAAATAAAAGGTTTAAGTTTTTGTTGTACAACAAAATATTATTGGACAATGTCGAACAGTTGCAAAACAGAACCTTAATGAATACTAATACGTTGGTATATATAACATCAGGACATTGATATTGAACATATGAAAATTTTGTCTTCTGTGGTGTTTAATCGATTGGTTTTCCTGATATACTTGAACTTCTTTTCAGCATATAAACAAATGATTTATGTAATTTTTAGGCATTTTTAAAACGCCTTGCAAGGAGAGACTATCGCTTTAACCCGTTACCTGATAGAGCCACTTTTACATACCCTTGCTAACAGATCAGATCGCTCTGTTTGCTTATGTAATATAGATATGATCCTACAGTTTCTGCCATGGGCAAAACATCTTGTGTCCATATACTGTAATTAAATATCAGCTAATAGATATTCATGATTTCATTATTTCTTACATGAATATTCATGAGGTAAGCGGTTAATGCAAAGTATCTATCAGTTAGACAATTCATGTGTACCTACATGTAGATGGGCACCGCTTTTGATCTTTTTGCACTGACCTGTTATATATATACATGAATGAAGCATGCCGGTTGTATCTTCATTCCTAGTATCTACATTCCACAATACAGTATAACCCCTCTAGGTATCTAAGTATCAATATCGGTCTTGGAGACAGGTGGCAGCTTAATGCAGGGTGAAATCTATGCAGTAAGCTCTTTTAGGAGCTTTCTGCATGACTTTCACCCTGCATCAAGCAGCCACCTGCCTAGAAAAAGATCCTTCTTCTTCTAGAATTCTGGTTTAGAGGGGTTTTACTGTATATTTGCTGTTTATTTTTATATGAAAAAGGTTTTAGTTTGATAAAAGTGTCAAATGACTTTGAAGGTTGACAGTAGTTAAGATTTTGTTTTCTAAATTAGGCATTATGACTTATTAATTGACAATTGCAGTATCTGTTGTAAGACTGGCTTGTCTCTTTGGACATGCATCAAGAACAATTAAGTGATTATATTTTGCTGTATTCCCTATTCCTACTGCATTTCATAAAATTAGATCTGGGGGTCATATTGATTTTGCCCTCTCTGTCTGTTTGTCTGTTTGTTTGTTTGTCAGCAACTTTAACATTGGTCATAACTTTTGAGCCAGTACAGATAGACTTGATATTTGGCATGCATATGACATTTGGCATGCATATGTATCTCATAAAGCCGCACAGTTTGAGAGGTGACATGTCAAGGTCAGTGTCATCCTTGAAGGTCAGAAATCAAATATTTAGGTCAAATCACATTGGCCATAACTAGAGATAGAGACTTGATATTTGGCATGCATGTGTATCTCATAAAGCTGCATATTTTGAGGGGTGACATGTCAAGGTCAAGCTCATTCTTCAGGGTCAAATGTCAAATTGGGTGGGGGCATAGTGTTTTACAAACACATCTTGTTGCAAGAAGACTTTACTAGCATACCTTACTAGATGCTCAAGATAAGTATATTAAAAGAATTCAAGTCTCTTTATTTGAAAAATAAAATTAACAGAAAATTATGAGAATGAATATTTGATATTAGAAATGAAGGAAATACTTCAAAGTGCTTCAAACTGCAGATGTTTCATGATAAAACGTCTTTAAACCTTTACTCCATAGATATACCTTTTTAACCCCTTTGTGAACAGAGAAGACCCAGATCATATGGCTCTTGTAGAATGTGTCTGGTTAGGATCTGCTTTGTTTTGCTTATGGAATTATATTGATATGATTCTACAATGGCCAAAGCTTCTTTCATGTATACTGTTCATATGGCATTTTAATAATTCAACTTCATATGTACATCATTTTTTATATGAATATTCACGAAGTACTTGAAGGGTTAAGATATAAATACAATGATTCCATATTCTAGCCATTGCAATGAGTCTTAGAGGCAGTCTTGCATATGCATCATTAAACCTTTAATTCATCAATATTCATATAAGAAATAATGACCTCATTAGTATTTATTTGATTATGTTTTATAATGGCAGGTGGCCATGACAGAAACTGTAGAATCAGATCTATATTATTCTATCTGTAAACAGAACTGACCCTCATACAGGAGCCATCTGTTTTGAGTCTTCTCTTGTTTGCAAATTCATTGGAAGACATATCTATAAGATAAAGGGTTAGAAAGATAAAGATGGTACCTTAAAAGAATTTACTCAATTAATGCTACTTTTTTTTATGACAATGAATATACAGTAAAACCTCGATTATCCGAACACTAAAATACGTATTATTATCGATCTTTAAGACAGGTGGCAGCTTAATGCATGGTGAAAGTCATGCAGAAAGCTCCTCTAGGAGCTTTCTGCATGACTTCCATCATGCATTAAGCAGCCACCTGCCTAAAAGGGTCTAAATTCGTTTATAACGAAAATTCGAATAATCGAGGTTTTACTGTATAGCAATAAACTTTTGAATGTCAAAGGAATGTCACCTTGTTGTGCATGCCGGCTTCTAGCTAGTACAGTTACCCTTTCAGTTCTGCATACTTTCCAGGACAATATAAATATCAGGTGGAACAATGGCTGTATTTTCTGCTTTCAGTCATGGAAGTACAGACGATGAACTAACAGCCAAGATGAAAACACAGATGAGAAAAATACAAAGTAAGTACTATTTGGAAGTAAGACTTATCTGAAAGCACGGCTATTTTATATGAACATTCATTGTAACATTCTACCGGATGAATTTTCATGTAAGAAGTAATGACAGACATCATGAATAATTATTATTAGCTGAATTTTTATACAGTAAAATCCTGATTATTCGAATTTTTTGCATAGAAAAATTTAGATAATTTTAGGCAGGTGGCTGCTTAATGTATGGTGAGAGTCATGCAGAAAGCTCCTAGAGGAGCTTTCTGCATGACTTTCACCATGCCTAAAGCTGCCACCTGTCTTAAAGATTGATTATGACAAGTATTTTAGTGTTCGAATAATTGAGATTTTACTGTAAATGCATATGAACACAGGATTTTTTGGTATTGATAGCAACTGTATAATCAGGCCTATCGTATGACATTAGCAAATAAATCAGACCCTGATCAGACAACCACTACAGGAGCCATCTGATCTGGGTCTACACTGTAGAGGTTTGAAAATGTGTCTCTATAATGGAAAGGATTAGTGTATATAGACAAGTCGTTGTTCTGTAATCTTCATCCTTTAACATTGGACCATTAAGGAGTATCATGTTGCTATATTCCCGGACTGTCTGTACCTGTATCTGTTGTCCATGTGGCATCCAATCATAAACTCTGAAAAGTTTGAAATTGTTGCTTTGATACAAAGGGGTATTATGATTAAGTGTTTGTGATCATGGTTACCTGTCCACTAATTTTACTCCTTTAACCCATTCCTGCATATTGATGCCTTTTGACACTTCTGTAAAAGTCACTTTGTAAAACCATTGTGATAAATAGAGCATTTGCTCCACAGGAGCAAATGCTCTATTTATCACAATGGTTTCAAAACTACACAATTCTGAAAAAAATCCTTTTCTCTAGTTAATGCTCCATTTTGGTAGACCATTGTGGAGCAAATGCTCTATTTATCACAATGGTTTCAAAACTACACAATTCTGAAAACTTCCTTTTCTCTAGTTAATGCTCCTTTTTGGTAGATTTAATCAAAGAGGTTAGGTATGAAAATAGCCTAAGTGGGAATGGGTTAACTGACAGAAACACCTTTTCATGCCTTTCCAAACAGAGGAGACCCAGCTTAGATTGCTCCAAAAGGAACCATCTGTTCATTGTCTGCTCTGTTTGCCTATGGAAATATATAGATCTGTTTCAACAGTTTCCACCAGGGCCAAACATTCTGTGCTCATATATCAGATAAGCTTATTAATATTCATGATGTAGTTATTTCTTACATGAATATTCAAGAGGTAATGGGTTATTTAGAGTTGTAACACTTTTCCAAGTGTAACACTTTGCGTGTAATTTTAACCCTTTACTCCATGAATATTAATGTAAGAAATAATGACAACATCAATGGTAATTACATGTAGATTGTTATAACAGCACATGGACACAGGTATTGGTGGCAATGGAAGAAACTGTAGAATCATTTCTATATTATATCATAAGCAAACAGAGCAGATTAATTGTTATAATAGCACATGGACACAGGTATTGGTGGCAATGGAAGAAACTGTAGAATCATTTCTATATTATATCATAAGCAAACAGAGCAGATTAATTGTTATAATAGCACATGGACACAGGTATTGGTGGCAATGGAAGAAACTGTAGAATCATTTCTATATTATATCATAAGCAAACAGAACAGACCATGATCAGACACCTAGAGGAGCCATCTGATCTAGGTCTACTCTGTTTTCAAAGGCATAGAAAGCATATTTATTTATGGAGTAAAGAGGTTAACGTCCATGGCCTATGGCTTCAAATTTGTTTATGATCAACACTTTGAAAGCTGAATATTAAAAGTGGATAGCTTTTCATAGTTTAAGAGTCCATTCAGTAAGACTTGATTAGTTTGCTAGAGGATTTTAATTGACAAGTAAAGCAGACCATGATCAAAGCACTCCTCTAGGAGCCCTCTGATCTTTTTCTACGCTGTTTGCAAATGTCAGTGCACTTCAAAGGGTTAACGCTTGCCATTTAGCTGTGTAAATAATCTTATGTGTTGTATCAATATTTCCTTTAACAAATATTTGGCAATGAACTATGTTAACATTTTCCCTAATAGAAATGTCTTTGCAAACAGAGTAGACCCAGATCAGACAGGATCAGGGTCTGCTCTACTTGCTTATGACATAAATATGATTCTACAGTTTATGCTATGGTAAATTTTTCTACAATTCCTGATACCAGTATAAAACATCTGCTAATTAATATTCATGCAGTCATTATTTCTGGAACCAAAACATTATCAGTTACAGAATTGAAATGAAACCTGTTACCAGATGTGTACTTTATAAGGCTTTATGGATATGTTATGAACCTAATATCAATCTTTACTCTGTTTAGCCCTTTATTTCATAGATATGCCTCTATAAACAGAGGAGACCCAGATCAGATAGTTCCTATAGCCGTAATAGGAGCCATCTGATCAGAGCCTGCTGTTTTTGTTTATGGAATTAAGACTTCGCTTGCTATTCGCGTCAATATACCTACCTGTAAATAGTGAAGACCCAGATGAGACAGCTCCTGCAGGAGCTGTCTCATTAGGGTCTGCACTATTTACAAGTTGATTGTGCAACCAGCTTACTACATAGTAGGGATTTCACAGCGAAATACTTGTACACAGTGCAGATATATGTAATTATACTACAGGGAATGGGTAAAGAAGGAGAAATGTATTTTAAAATCCAGCAAGTGAAGGGTTAACATAGATCTGATTTTAGTTTCTTCCATCTTCCCATCTTCATACGTCTGTATAAAACGATTTAATTAACCCTTTGCCTGTTCTATTTTTATTCAAAATTTCAATACCTACTAAATATTAATGGGCAAAATAGGTATAATGAAATATCAAAGGTGTAGTAGCCATTTTAGAAAGCAAAGAAACAGATCTATCAAATTCTATTAGCAAACAGAGCAGACCCTGATCAGACGGCTCCTAAAGGAGCCCTCTGATCTGGGTCTACTCTTTTTGCAAATGCGTAAAAACACGTTTATATGAGGGAAAGGGTGAACTCTTTGCATGCAATCAATTTAGATCCAGATGAGATGCCAAGTAACTTTTCTTATTAAGGTTTAGGGTTACAGGTTAGAACCAAGAAAGAAAATAACAGCAAATTGTATCAGTTGTCATAAGGTTGTGTAGTTTACACCATGTTAGTGATATATATAATTTAAAACTGTTTCTTTTTAGGTTTGAAAAAGAAGATCAAGAACTTTGAAGAAGGCTTTGAGCATGAACATGGATATAAGGTAAAGTAAAAGTGATGAAGCACTGCTAACCCTTTCCCTAGTTAACCCTTTCCTCCATAAGCTATTTTTAGACCCAACCTCTTTGAATGAATCTACCCAAAAGGAGCATTTACTAGAGAAAAGTAAAATTTTATTATGTCTCCCCCCATATTTATATGGGGGAGACATATTGTTTTCGTGAGAGTTGTCTGTCTGTCCGTCTGTCTGTCTGTCCGTCTGTCCGTCTGTCCGTCTGTCTGTCACACTTTTTGTCCGGACGATAACTTCAATATGCCTAATGCCAGTTGATTGAAACTTCATATATGGAAAGAGCATAATGAGAGGAAGTGTCATGCACAAGGTCCATAACTCTGGCTTCACTAATATTGGAGTTATTGCCCTTTGTAAAAAAAAATCACACTTTTTTGTCCGGACGATAACTCCTATATGGCTCATGCCATTGGATTGAAACTTCATATATGGAAAGATCATGACGAGAGGAAGTGTCATGCACAAGGTCCATAACTCTGGCTTCACTAATATTGGAGTTATTGCCCTTTGTAAAAAATATCATAATTTTTTGTCCGGACAATAACTTCAATATGCCTGATGCCAGTTGATTGAAACTTCATATATGGAAAGAGCATAATGAGAGGAAGTGTCATGCACAAGGTACATAACTCTGGCTTCACTAATATTGGAGTTATTGCCCTTTGTAAAAAATATCATAATTTTTTGTCCGGACAATAACTTCAATATGCCTGATGCCATTGGATTGAAACTTCATATGGAAAGATCATAACGAGAGGAAGTGTCATGCACAAGGTCCATAACTCTGGCTTCACTAATATTGGAGTTATTGCCCTTTGTAAAAAAAATTACACTTTTTTGTCCGGACGATAACTTCTACATGGCTCATGCCATTGGATTGAAACTTCATATATGGAAAGATCATAACGAGAGGAAGTGTCATGCACAAGGCACAAGGTCCATAACTCTGGCTTCACTAATATTGGAGTTATTGCCCTTTGTAAAAAAAATTACACTTTTTTGTCCGGACGATAACTTCTATATGGCTCATGCCATTGGATTGAAACTTCATATATGGAAAGATCATGACGAGAGGAAGTGTCATGCACAAGGTCCATAACTCTGGCTTCACTAATGATGGAGTTATTGCCCTTTGTAAAAAATATCATAATTTTTTGTCCGGACAATAACTTCAATATGCCTGATGCCAGTTGATTGAAACTTCATATATGGAAAGAGCATAATGAGAGGAAGTGTCACGCACAAGGTACATAACTCTGGCTTCACTAATATTGGAGTTATTGCCCTTTGTAAAAAATATCATAATTTTTTGTCCGGACAATAACTTCAATATGCCTGATGCCATTGGATTGAAACTTCATATATGGAAAGATCATAACGAGAGGAAGTTTCATGCAGAAGGTACATAACTCTGGCTTCACTAATATAGGAGTTATTGCCCTTTGTAAAAAAATCACACTTTTTTGTCCGGACGATAACTTCTACATGGCTCATGCCATTGGATTGAAACTTCATATATGGAAAGATCATAACGAGAGGAAGTGTCATGCACAAGGTCCATAACTCTGGCTTCACTAATATTGGAGTTATTGCCCTTTGTAAAAAAAATTACACTTTTTTGTCCGGACGATAACTTCTATATGGCTCATGCCATTGGATTGAAACTTCATATATGGAAAGATCATAACGAGAGGAAGTGTCATGCACAAGGTCCATAACTCTGGCTTCACTAATATTGGAGTTATTGCCCTTTGTAAAAACAATCTTAATTTTTTGTCCAGATGATTACTCCTATGTGACACATGCCATTGGAGTGAAACTTCATACATGGAACGATCATAATAAGAGAAAGTGTCATGCATAAGATCCTTAACTCGAGCTTCAATAAATTTAGAGTTATTGCCCCTTGTACATTTGTTTAATTCTTTCTTGTCCGGACGATAATTCCTACATGGCTCTTGCCATTGTATTGAAACTTCATACATGGAAAGAGCATGATGAGAGAAAGTGTCATGAACAAGGGCCATAATTCTGGCTTCAATACTTTTGGAGTTATTGCCCTTTGTTACATTTTTTGGCCGATCAATAACTCCTGTTCGACTGATGCTATTGGAATGACATTTTATTTTTGGAAAGAGCATGATGAAAGTAGGTGTCATGCACAAGGGCCATAAATCTGGTATCAGTATTTTTGGAGTTATTAGCTGTTATCATTTTCTTCTTGAAAAACGCATAATGAGGGGAAGTATCATTCATCAAGACCATAACATTTTTAGTGAATTCCCTTTACATATTGTTTTTATTAGAGGGGAGACATCCGTTTTTTTGACAAAAACCTCTAGTTATGCTCTATTTATCACAATGGTTTCAACAGGTGACTTTACAGAGACGTAGAAAGGCGTATTTATGGAGGAAAGGGTTAATATGCGTCTTTATCAAGAGAAGGGGATAACAGATTTAGAGAAACATTTGAGATATGAACAATAAACAATTTGAGAGCCTAACTAAAACAATAATTAAGTAATCAGGATATTTTCGCGAGCAACTCTGAAATTGAAAAGGTTATAAGAAAGGAAATCAATCTTGAGTTCCTCAGTTTAAATTATTTACTCATCAAATATCTTAAGTTATAAAAAAAACAGATATTTACATTTTAGTTAACCCTTTGGCCTGATTGAGATGTCTTTTCATGCCTTTGCAAACAGAGAAGATCCAGATCAGGTGGCTCCTGCAGGAGCCTGGCTCATCTGATCAGGGTCTGCTCTGTTTGTGTATGGAATTTATATACATAGGTCTGATTCAACAATATTAGCCAGGGCCAAAAAGTCCTGTGTTTATGTATGATTATAAAAATATTTATAAAGTAGGTAATAGTTTTCTTAATGTTTATCCTTGCTATACTTAATGACATTGTTCTTGATTATATGTCTGTGTTTCAGCCTTCTCACTCAGAGAAAGCATCAAAACCAGAAATCAAGAAGTTTTTGGTGGAACTAAGCAGAGCCAGAAAGGAAGCCAAAAGTAAGTACCAATTATTTGCCTGTTACCAAGTTGATGTTACTGTCAAAATTTAGAGGAAACTTTGATGATTACGAGTTTTCCTGCATTAACCCATTCCCACATATTGACGCCTTTTGACGCCTCTGTAAAAGTCACTATATGAAACCATTCTGATAAATAGAGCATTTGCTCCTATGGAGCAAATGCTCTATTTATCAGAATGGTTTCAATACTACACAATTCTAAGTATTTTTCTTTTCTTAAGTAAATGCTCCTTTTGGGTAGACTTTTTCAAAGAGGTTAGGTCTAAAAATAGCTTTAAGTGAGAATGGGTTAACTCCTTACCTCATGGATAGAGAATGAAGACTTTATTTAACGAGGGTAGCTCAGTTAGTGATAATGACTAATCTACCTTGAGGCCCTCAAACAAAAGCATTTCATACAAAACAGTAAAACACAGATATGTTAGAAATATTAATTAGCTCAATAATTATTAGGGCATCATGAACAAGGGAATATTTTTACAGTCATAGAAAACTGCAAAATCAGATCTATATTATTTCATGAGCAAAGAGAGTAGACCCTTATCAGATGGCTCCACAGGTTTCAAGAGTCTCTATAGGGTAAAAGGTTAAACGATGTTCATTTCTGGTAGTGTGACTCATTAAGGTCAATTGTTACTAGTGTTAACTCCTTACTCCCAGAGTTTATTCGTACAAAAAATAATGGTGTCATGAATATCAATTAGATTAATTGTTAAAATAGCTCATGGACGCAGGAACTTTTGGCCATATCAGAAACTAGAATCACATCTGCATTATATTACTAGCAAACATAGCAGACCCTGATCAGACGGCTCCTACAGGAGCTGTCTGATCTGAGTCTACTCAGTTTGCAAAGGCATAGAAAGGCGTATTTGTGGAGTAAAGGGTTAAACACTGTTTTTATTCTGTATTGCTGAATCATTTCATGGACAAAGTTGTCTCCCTTTTTATCAGGACTGAAGGAGGAGGCTGAGATGGGAAGCAGATCACGGCATGGGAGTGGGGCATCATCCACGGGGGAGAGAACTGACCCCCCTGACCTCCCACCCACCATGTCATATACACTAGACGTCATCCTGAAAAGATTGAAGGAGAAAAGAAAAGAGACTTTCAGACCAGAAGATATAGAGGTAATCTGTCTCTCAGAGATTATGTTTGATTTGGATGGGAGCAAATTTCTGATGTTAGGTATAATGATGTTAGAATTCAGCTGCCTCTGGACTTAGATAAATTATCCTAAATTCAAAGCTCTCGGGTCTGTGAACTTGCTGCTGTTAACCCTTTCCCTCATATAGACGTGTTTTCACGCATTTGCAAACAGAGTAGACCCAGATCAGACGGCTCCTAGAGGAGCCGTCTGATCAAGGTCTGCTCTGTTTGCTATCAAAATTTGATAGATCTGGTTTTTTGCTTTCTAAAATGTCTACAATGTTCCACATTCCATATATCTTTATACCTACTTTGTTAATGAATATTCAGTAGGTATTGGAAGTTGGCCTAAATACAGAACAGGGAAAGGGTTAAGATCCAGGTGAGGCACCAGGTGTTAAGATCCAGGTGAGGCACCAGGTGTTAAGATCCAGGTGAGGCACCAGGTGTTAAGATCCAGGTGAGGCACCAGGTGTTAAGATCCAGGTGAGGCACCAGGTGTTAAGATCCAGGTGAGGCACCACGTGTTAAGATCCAGGTGAGGCACCAGGTGTTAAGATCCAGGTGAGGCACCAGGTGTT